>APFE031439869.1:0-10709 GCA_000404065.3 Pinus taeda
ATAAAAAATTCATAAAATAAAGCAAAAGACCCTAAATAATAAAATAATAATATTTTTTGTGAATGCATGCAAAAAATCTTTTTTTATCGACGGATGAGATTAAGAGATGTCTTGATCCTCATCGACGGTCGAGATCGCTTCAACATGGATCACTCGAACTAGTCGTTGGGATCATTTCCTTTATATAGGGTTTTAGGGGTTCATTTCAGATCATCTGATCCGTGAGTCAAAGACTGAAGAAGCTCTCTTGTAAATCTGTTTCTGGTTAATAAAAGAAGACTTTGGGGTCCATATCTTGCTGGTGTTACTCTCTTGAAATGCTGTGAGATTGTCAAATTTTCTGTATATGTTATTTTCAGCCGTTAATAATAGCTTTTTTGTAGAGTATTGTGAGCACATGTATCTTGCTCACTTGCTAGGGTTTGGGTGCTGTTAGGGTTTCTGAAGTAATGACAGGTATCTCCATTACTTCCTGAGATCTAGCAGCATTTTTGCCCTCTTTACTGATGGTTGTTTTGAGCTGTGCAGAAACATTTTCTGAAGGAATTTGGTGGGTGTTCGGGGAAGTTCTCGGCTGAACCAGCCAGCCCCCACAAGTATTTTTTGCTGAGCCCAGTTGGATTTGATCCTGGGTCTATCATTCAGTTTATTTTTTATTTGCATGAGAGATTTTTCTGAAGTTTTTCACAGTGAAAATCTGAAAATCATTATTTCTTTAAATATTTACTGTGCTTATTGGTGAATCTGGCTGCTAAGGGGCCAAAAATTTTGTAAATTATTTAACTGTTCTAAGGTTTCAAATTTTTTCTAACTTAGGGTTTCGGTTTTGTCTTCCTGCACATATTTTTATTGGACGTTTCATCACAGGTTACAGGTTTCTGTTCTGCTATCAAAGAGATCAGACATCGGGCCAGGTAAAATCTACATATGTTGGGCACAGGTAAATAAATGCGTTGAGTCTGGCATTGTATTGTTTAATCATTAACATCGATTTTTGCATGCGTATGGTGCTGGTGGTTTGTATTTCTCTGCTCCCATTTCTCAAACTCCACAGATCTGCCATTCCTCCATCACTGTTTTACCAAAACGATTTCCCTCAACCCTTTGTGCCTGCACATCTGAAACCTAACGAGTATGCGTAGCCACTGTCGAATTTCCAGAGCTGCACGACCCTGTAAACACACTCAAAGCACAAATCGAATTTCTTTTTTAATGATATTGTGGGTTTCAGTTTGACATGGCAGGAGTTTAAAGGGAAAACGAAAATTGTTCCAGCGCAAATCTGATTGACGGGCCAGGTGTGTATTAATCCTGCGTGCGTGCTTCAAAGGTCGTCCTGGCCTGCACATATGAACCTCTGCGCGCTGTATCGTTGCCCCCGTCCAGCATTTAGACCTGCGTGGGACTGGATAACTCTATTTGGTGCTGCGTCCCTTTGCGTCTGCCAATATGCTGCTGCTCGCCATCGAACCATCGAGCCTCACGTGAACCTGGCAAACGCAAACGAAAATCGATTTATGTTTTAATACGTTTGAAATCCACATCGTAGGGTTAATCATGTGTTTGGGTGATAGCAAAATCGTTTTCATTTTGATGCATGCGTAGGTTCATTTTGGTTACCGTAGTTTCTTTTTTTTATTTAATTCGTTTGGGCTGCATAAAAATTAAAATAGGAAATTCGATTTCCATTTTTATTTTTTTTATTTTTAGGTTTTGTTTTCATTATTTTAACTTTTCATTTAGTTTTAAATTTGTTTAAATTTCTCTAGATTTTAATGGTTAGCATAGTTTAGTTTAAAGCTTTTTTAAATTTTGGCTTTAGATTTAAATAATTTTTAGGGTTAGGAGTTTTAATCTTTAGTTTGTTTGATTTAATTTTAGTTTTAGTTTAAAGTTAGATTTAATCCCTCTTTTTTCTTTCTTTTTTTAAATTTTGAATTTAAAAAAATACTTAAACAACTCTAATTCAAAACAAAAACCAAATTAAATAAATAAATAAAAATTTCTTGGGCATTTTGTTTTTGTTTAGATTTCATTTAGATTAAATCTTATTTAAATTTCAGGTTTTATTTTCTTGGGGATTGGTTTTGTCAATAAATAACTAAAAAAAATAAAATAATAAATAAAAAAATAAAAATACAAAATAAAAATAAAAAATAAAAATTTTAGGACTTTATCTTTGAGATTAATCTTTTAAATTCTCTTTTAGTTTAGATTTTCGTTTTAAAAATTTTGAAAAAAAATATAAAAATTTTGTGGAAAATTATTTTTGCCAGATTTAGTTGTTTTCAATTATTATCTTTCATGCTGAGATCTAAAATTTTCAAGTCGAGACACGAAATTGATATCTGGTTAATAATTTACGATTTTTGTGGTGGTTTTAAGCATTTATCTTCTCGAAGTTTTCAGTTGCTGGATATCGTTTTGGTCATGTGATTTCACTGATGACAAATGGTTGCTAGTCACGGTTTATGTCCCTATATCATTTAACAAGTAATCATTTTAATAACAATCTCTCAAGGCACTGGTCTGTAAATTAATCAAATTTATCTAGTGCTTATCTTATCGTGTCTCGTGTCTCCCAACCAACTGGTCGACAGTTGGTCTTCATCATCTCATAGGGTCTACCCCCCTTAGCCGCAGGAGACAGGCTTAAACGGAGGGATCGGGGATCAAAGTGACAGCCCCCGGTCTGAGCGTTGTCGTGTCAATCTGCGCGACAACAGACAGGTGAGGTATTATGTGGTCTTTGAACCCTTTGTTGAAATTTATAAGCCTATCTGTTAGAAATTTTATTTGTATTCTTCTGGTTTATTTCTCCTACTTGTTAGTTACAAACAAGTTATTTAAACATATAAACATCGAAATAAATACAATAAAGTCTCAACCATCTACATATCAATAGCTGAAAGAAATAGCAAACACACAAGTGACATCGTTATTTTTGGACAACTCATCCCTGGAAAAACCCAATGCAGGAAAACCAGTGCAGCAATTCTGAGGGTTTATTTTATTATGCAGTGTATCCTTGAGTACAACTGGGTGCCAAACTGGCTCTCTCGATAGAGAAAAATAATTCGCAGTAACACCTCTCTATTCGAAAGAAAATATTCAGAAAATCTACCCCACGAAACCCTTTCTAGCACAACTGAAGCATTGCATCAGCCCTCCTACCCTCTGTGTTAGTCTCTCGGCACTATCTCTGCCTCAGTGTCCTATACTCACTGCCCCTTGCTACAAACTGATCACTGATTCGACTTTTCTTAGCAAACCCCACTCTTGAAAATCGAATGACTGATCACTCTGGTGTGTTCTCCAAATGACCCTCAAGCCTCTTCTTATACTTTTCCTGTTGGTCCTTCAACGACCAAGATTACATCTTTAATCAACGGCTAAGATTATATTTGGCTTGATTTATGTCATTTGGAACCTTCTAACCCGGTTTTATATAAATACCCATTAATATTTTATTTTTCCCAAGTTTAGACTTAGGAACTCCATTAAAATATTAATTATTTTAATATCTCCTTAACCAGGTAGAATCTGCCCAAACCATTTCTGGGTCTTGGAGATCTCATGTGCTTTAGCCTCTCCACCAATTTTCATGGCTAGAGCTTCGATGCTACCCCAAATCAATACTCCCTCTTAGCGAGGATTGTGTTCTAGTAATACTCCACACTGAGCATCACTTTGATTATACGGCACCGGTACCTGTGCTGATGCTAGGCTTCCCCGCCCAACATCCTTTGCACTGCTGCATCTTGTATTGTTTCCCATGGCCCTACCACTGCCACTGCTGCATCTGTATGGCAGCTCCCTCTGCATCCATGTTGTTGTTGGTCCTTTCTCCCAACACTGCATCTGCACTGCAACCCCCTCCCATCATGCTACATCGTGCTACTACCAATTGCTACTACACTGCAACTTAGTTATTGAGAAGTAAGTAACTGATCCACCCAACTGCTAACATCCCTGTCAGGCTAGAAACACTCCTGATGTTGAAGCTCTCTCTGCTGCTATCAAGTGCTCCCTCTACTGCCTTTGTGCTGCTGCAACAACTCCCTACCTATCGCACTAATGCAAACCTCTCTGTTCCATCCTGCACTGTTGCAACCTCCTTTATGCATCTCATACTCTTGCATTTTTCTAGCTCTGCACTGTCCGAGTCTTCTGCACTGTCCGGGTCTCCTGTACTGTAGCACTCTCTGCCACTTCATTTGCATCTGTTTCTACCGAGATCTGCCAGTCTTGCTACTCTCTCTTTGGGGTTCCTGTAGCAAGGTATAATCCAAGAGTTTTGGGTACCTCAAGGATCATGACTCTCATCACCTGTAGTCTTCCTGACTACAACTCGATGTCTCCCCACCTCTTCTCTAGAGGTACATGAGCACTCATGGCACAATCGTCATCCTCTACCTCCTTTTCCACCTTTGCTGGCATTGCCTTGGAGTCAAATGCTTCTCCCTTGTTCTTCTTCCTCGGACACTGGGTCTCATAATGACCTAGTTCCCCACAGTTGAAGCACTTGACCTTAGAGAGGTCCTTTTTCTTCCTCTTCCTTTGCTTCCTCACAGATGCCAGAGTTGCATCCTCTTCCTCTTCCTTCTTGATCCAAACTCCTTTGTTGATCCAAATTCGCCCTTCCCAGTATGCTTTGAACAAATATATCCCCACTCCTCAGAGGGTGCGTTAAGAGCAGTCCTCACCATCAACTCCTGATTCGGCGTGGCCCATATGAAAATCAATTGGTTCCGGATCTCCTTCAATCTACCGAGGAAGTGATCTATCTGCTCCCCCTTCTACATCTGGTGTGACAACAGCTGATTCTCAAGTAACATCTTCTTCTACATCGAAGTATGCTGGTACAACATCTTCAAGGCATCCCACATTTCCTTTGTCATCTCCTTCTCGGCAATATGTTGGACCACATGATCCTTGACCCCATCAAGGATGATACATTTTGCTTTGGCCATTCCCTCATCGTACTTCTCATTATCAATCGGGTCAACTGGGATAGCCAATGTTCTCAAGGCGAAAGCCTTGATGCGATGTCTATCTAGAATGGACATGATCCTGGCCTTCCAGACCACAAAGTTGGATGCCTCGTCTAGCTTGTCTTGATCTCTAAGTCCATTCATGGCCATCTCTCTGCTCCTCCTATCGATTCCTCCAAGTCTCTACTTCCCTCTAGAAGTTCTCTTCAACTCCCTCTGAGTCGCTACTTCCTGTCTGGAAGTTCTCTGTTAGACTCCCTCTGAGTCTCGATTTCCCTCCTAGAAATATGCGTGCCAACCGTCGAGTCACCCCTCTTCGATCTCCTATGCACCTACAACACTGATCCGAATTCCTTGGCCAAAAATCCACCTCGGTAGCGACTCCTTCTACCTTGGTTTTTCTCTGTTATGTACTATTCTGTCCACAACACCCCACCAACTTCACTCCCCGCAATCTGCCCACAACTTCCTATGCCCCAACAACTGAAGGACTGAGCCTCTATGCTCTGCACAATCCTGGCACTGGCTGAAATTCTCCCCTAGCCAACTGCGTCAACCCTCCTGGGCTCTGCGTTAGCCTTTTTCTGCCCTCCTCAGCCTCTGCACTGGCTTCTCTCTGGCCTGGATTGATGATGCAATCCCTTTACGTCAACCCTTCTTCTGTCGCTTTCTTCAAGGAACAACTTTTGTCACTCGGGACAGATGTTCTACTGCAAATGCTCTACTTCAGCTGGTGCCTTCAACTCTCCTGTGATCTGCAAGCACACTTTGATACCATGTAGAAATTTCTAAGTCTATCCATTAGAAATTTATCTGTATTCTTCTGGTTTATTTCTCCAACTTGTTAATTACAAACAAGTTATTTAAACATATAAACATTGAAATAAACACAATACAGTCTCAACCATCTACAGATCAACAGCTGAAAGAAATAACAAACACACAAGTGACACCTTTATTTTTGGACAACTCGTCCCCAAAAAAATCCAATGCGGGAAAACCGGTGCAGCAATTCTGAGGGTTTTTTTATTATGCAGTCTATCATTGAGTACAACTGGGTGCCAAACTAGCTCACCCGATAGAGAAAAATAACTGGTAGTAATACCTCTCTATTCAGAAGCAGATATTCAGAAAATCTGCACCACGAAACCCTCTCCAGCACAAATGAAGCATTGCATCGGCCCTCCTGGCCTCTGTGCTGGTCTCCCGGCACTATCATTGCCTCTCTGTCCAGTACTCATTGCACCTCGCTGCAAACTAATCATTGATTCGACTTTTTAGCAAACCTCGCTCTAGAAAATCGAATGACTGATCACTCTGGTGTGTTCTCCAACTGACCCTCAAGCCTCTTCTTATACTTTTCTTGTTGGTCCTTCAATGGCCGATATTACATCTCTAATCAACGGCTAAGATTAGATTTGGCTTGATCCATGTCATTTGGAACCTTCTAACCCAGTTTTATATTAATACCCATTAATATTTTATTTTCCTAAGTCTAGGCTTAGGAACTCCATTAAAAATATTAATTATTTTAATATCTCCTTCACTGGGTAGAATCTGCCTAAACTATTTAACTATTTCTAGGCCTTGGAAATCTCATGTGCTTTAGCCCCTCCACCAATTTTCATGGCTAGAGCACATCCGATGCTACCCCAAATCAACACCCTTCAAGCAAAATTCTCCTTGCCTTAGCATCCTTTTTGTTATGATCAGCCAATAGTTGAGGGTTAGTGGGTAATGTTAGAGCTTTGTCAACAAAGTCACATACACCTTTCTCCTCCAGAACTACACCAATTTGTTCTCTCCACAGGCAGTTGTTTGAGGCATGCTCAAGCCTATCTTCAAAACGAAGCCCTTAGTATGCCATTGCTTTCTGAAACCCTAGTTGTCAAGTTGACTTGGTCTTTTATTCTCCCTATTAATGATGAACTTACTTTTGTGGAAGAAGCAATAGTGTTTTGGATTCTAATCAGAGCCTAGGGCTCTGATACCATGTTAGAATTTTAAAACTCAACAATTTGATTTACAGTTTTGTAAATTTTTATTCCCAGAAAATTAAAACTGAAGGTGCAAAACTTATATTTAAATTGTAAACACTATTTGGTTTCTAACCATAGCATGCACAATAGAAAATTAAAAGTCTGAAGAAAAGCACACCATAAAACATAAACAATAGAAATACCCAGGAAACCCCAACTTCGGGGAAAGCATGCAAACTTGTGCTATTATTAGCTTAAGCAATTTCTGATATAAAGTAGAGCTAGGTAAAACCCCTTTCAACAAATTCTTCCTGCTATTCAGCGCCTTCACTAAGCTTGACTTGACTTGAGAGGCCACAACCTATATGGTTGAGGTTGTGTGACATACGAGCTGTGTTGGTTGTACGGTGCAGCCGAGATGAACTCGGCCTCCCTCCTGTGCCCTTTCGAGGTGACTCTACCTAGCTGATTAGCTAAGAGTCAGGCCATACGACCCTCTTCATTTCCCTCTTAGACATTGAATCACTCCAACTGATTGTTGACTTGCTGAATTGACCTTCTCTTGCTGAGCGCTTTGAACACAAGTGGTGTCACTCAATCTAATTTTCAACTCAGCGTTATTTCCTCTTTCTAGATTGACTTTGTCCTTCCAAAACAATCCAAGGGTTGAATTTTACCCTTGCTCCTTGAAGATCAATGGGCACGATCTAATCTTATGTTGACTTTGCATTTTTTAACTTTTACGAAGTCTAATATCAGGAAATAATTAAATTTTTTAATTAATTCTGGCCAATGAACTGATCTAAGATTTCTGCATGTCCCAAAACTTGGGCAAATGCAAAATCACCTCTTGCTCTACTCCATTCAACAAACATTTAAAACTAAAGATTTGTGTTGCAATTAATCATTTTCATTACCATTCTTACATCTTCCACGACTATATTTGTTGCCCCTAACTTTTGTTTCCAAAAAGCTACCTTGTTTCTAGCTGTCCATATTTTCAAGTAAGAAAGCTAGATTTCAACTACCATACTTTTGACCATAGAGGTTTTCCCCTTATTGAAAGGGGCTATCCCTTTCCTAGTTTTGAAAAATGTTTGGGTAACTTTTTACCCTAGGAAGAGAGTTAATAAGTCCTTGAAAATCCATATCCCGAATAATGTTTGAAATCAAACAATGGATAAAGAGATGGGTGGAGTGTTCCCAAGCTTATGGTATAAGTAATAGATTCAGGGTCTTATTATTTATTTTTTATATAAATTCTACATAGTTTGTAGCCTTTTTTCCATTAGAAACCATATGAAATGTTTCATCTTATGGAGGGTTTCCTTGTCCCACATGGAATGTCATACCCTTTGTGGCTCCACCACCTTTAAACTTGCCCTGAGAATTGAGAAGTTCGTGATGGTATATGTGTTATTTTTTGTAGCATTGAACAAGTGTTCTAATCTTGGTTTGTGTCTAAGAGGCTAAGAATACGAGACCTTCAAAACCAAGAAAAGGTTTCGCAAGATAAGCTTGCAAAACGCCTTAATTGAATTAATTGACCATCATTTAATTTCTTCCTAAGTCTAACTTAGGAAAACTGGATAATTAATAATAATTAATTAAAGAAAGGTGAGGAAACTCTAGAAAATCACACGGATTGAGTTTAAGATGATCTTATCCATTGATGGAGATCTAATCATGGTCGTTGGTTCACCAACGAGAGATTATAAGAGCAAGTCGATAGGGATGGAGATAGATACACCATAGACACATCAGGAGAACGAATTCCTTGGTAGATCAAGCTATCGAGCCGCATAAGTTGAGTAGGGAAGGCAAAAGTGAGAGGGAGTAGTAGAAGTGATTTCCAGCGGATTTCAAGTGTTGGAGAGTCAACAGCAAGAGGGTAGAGATATTCCTCAGTGAGGCTGCATAGGGTTTGTGTAGGAAGCTTCAGAGGAGGGTTTGATTTAGCTAGAGTGGAAGAGGATTCAGTTGCAGGAGGTTGGGAAAATTTCTAGAATACCAAGGGAATCATTTCCAGAGGCTGAGTCAGGCAGAACGACAAGATTAGAGCAGTTCCAAAGGCAGTACGAATTGGTCTGCACATAGGCAATGCAAAGGCTAATGCAGGGGTGTTCAAGCAGCTAGTTTGAGCTAGTTTTGGAGTTGATATCAGTGTCAGCAGAGACAAAATTCTCACTAATTTTTGGCCCAATTATTTTGCTAAGGATTGCTAGTTTGACATCTAGATATTGTATTCAAATTTCTCTATTGCATATAATAATAAAACCCTCATCCGCTACACTGGTTTTCCCACATTGTGTTTTTCCGGGGACTTTTATCCAAAACTAACGGTGTCAATTTTATTGTGTGTGTGCTCTATTTTCTCAGTGCTAGTTCTATTTCGGCAGGGCATTTTATTTTTGGTGAAAATTGCAGTTGTGATTTTATTCGTTGTTTGTCGTATTATCAAATAAATTGGACATAATTATATTCATTTAGAAGAATAATTTCCAGTTGTTGCAGTTTCACATGGGGTCAAAGCAAGTTTGAAGATAGATCAACGACTTAGTAACGAGGGAGAAATTTTGCAGCTTAAGAGGGAGTCTTTGGGAAAAATTTATGGATCTGTGCAGAGGCCAACCAGGAGTGTGAATTTGCAGAGGCATGGTTCAATTTTAAGTTTGCAGGCACAAAAAAATTCAAAGAGCCTAAGTTGCACTAATTTGCAGGAAATGGTGTTACTGGGAAGCAATTTCAATGAGCAAATCTGGGCATAGTGATTTTGCAGTAGTAGATCAACACTGCGCTGAAGAGAAGAAACACATAGAGGAATTTCTCAGAGAGTTTCCAGATCCAGCAACTAGGAGGAAATCTATGATTTTCAGTAGTAGAAGGTTGTAGCACGGCAGATCTGTGCATTCCAGGAGGGAGTGTGAGTAGCAATGCAAGTAGTCGAGCAATAAAGGGAGGAGATTCCTGTTTATTTTCAAGATTTTAGTTTCGCATAAATGGCCTCAGCAGGACTTCGATATTAGGATAGGATTGATGGATCCTCTAACTATTGTATTTGAAAAGCCAAAATGACTTTCCTGCTAGATGAGCATGATCTGAAGACGTATGTAGAAATAGTTATAGCCATACCTACAGACCTGCAACAGCTAGAGAACTACAATAAGGAGATGGCCAAGGTGAGGCGAACGATCCTCGATGGAGTTCAAGATCATATAGTCTCACATCTAGCTAACAAGAACACTGCCAAAGGAATGTTGGATGCAGTCACGAGGCTTTTCCAAAATCCTTCCAAGAACTAGAAGATCTTCTTGAAAGAGAAGCCGAGGACCACCATGATGCAGAAGGGTGAAGGAGTCACTTCGTATCTCAGTAGAATTCAGAATGTCTGAGCTGAGCTTGCAACAGTTGGAGAGACACCTCACGATAGTGAGCTAGTGCATACAACTTGTAGAGCCTCTAACTTACACCTCACCATCCACTATTACCTACTGTTTTTCATCACTTACCTCTCTCTTTTGCCTCATTTTCCATGTAAAACCACCCAGATCATTACATTAGATGTCATTAAGCATGATCAAGTGAGCTTTGCTAATGTGTGACTGTTTTGTTTTGATTTTGACATATTTACAGGCATTCTGCAGCTATCTGATGATTCCGCAGCCATCTGGAGATTCTGCAGCCTTTTTGTTGTTCTCAAGGTTCCACGTGCCATTTTGCCAAAAGAGCCACATGG
>APFE031439871.1:0-12881 GCA_000404065.3 Pinus taeda
CCACCGAGTTTGACCGGAGAGAACCTTCTCATACCCCGTAGGGCTAGCTACGAGGTGAAATGGTTTGATGTTGCCTTGAAGGTTTGCCTTTCTCAGCCTGAGGTGAAATCTCAAGTGCTAACACCTTCCAAAGTGTTGTTCTCCCATCCGATGAAAAACTCTTGGAAGCCATGGCCTCTTTTGGTCTGTGATCAACATGTTTGGAGCACAATTCCTTGTCTTGTGTCAAGCTCGTTAAAAAATGAAACAAGGACTATAAGGATAGTTCTTTTACCATGTCAACCTTGTTAAAAAATGAAATAGGTCCCCATGAGAATAGTTCTTTTACTATGTCAACGTCACTAAAAAATGAAACAAGGTGTCACGAGCATGGTTTGTTTATTTATGTCAAGCTCGTTAAAAAATGAAACAAATCCCCTTCCAATTTGAGTCTTTGATTAGATCTCGTAAAATACCAGTGGAGTCTTTCACTTGATCCCATAAGTGAACCTTTATTCCATCCACTTAGGTGAATGAAATGAAGCTTGGGGGCATGTACCTCAAATTGAGTCATTATGCTGGGGGCATGCAAACTTATCTCAAGCATAGTTTATCTTTGTTTCAACTTTGTGTAAAAATGAAACCAAATCCAAGCATAGTTTTTCTCATGTTTCAAGCTTGTGAAAAATGAAACCATCTTCAAGTATACTCAAGCATAGTTTCCCATGTTCAAGCTTGTGTAAAAATGAAAACATTTCCACTATACATCTCGTGATTGCTATTTTTATCAACCTATTTTTGTTAGATGAGCCTTGGTTTTTCCATTCCATCGCCACCATTTGTTTGGCTGATCATTCGCTTTCACTTTACCCTTGCCTGAGGAACATCTGCGATGAGTGGTCTTTTTAGCCAGCCTCTTGACCATTACATGTTTTGAGCAGTTCCATCATGACCGGAACCAATTGCTATCCTTTTATACCACTCGTTCTTCCAGGCAGAGTCATCTTTCAGCTCTTTTCAGACTCTTGAAAAATGAAAAGATTGCCGAGTACTTGTTGTTTCAAACTTGTCAAAGTAAATGAAATGATGTCTACTTCGTATAAGTTTAACCCTTTTCTGGACTGAGATAGACTACTGTACGAAAAAGGAACACCTTGTTCGGCATGGTCAACAGGTTCTCTCGAATATTGTTTTCTACTTCTTCAGATTCGAGAGACAAATTACAAAAAGGGACCTAATGGAGTTTTCCTTTTCATCTCTTTTTCAAACTCTCTAAATATGAAAAAGATACCGAGCTATTCTTCCGTCGAACTCGTTAAATTTTTTACAACGAAAGAATCATCACCATGATGAGACCGAGTTTCTCCTTCCTAGGACTCGTAAAACTTACTAGGATGGATTCATCCGAAGGATGAATTTATATGACAAGCATATGGCATCCTCTTCAAGCTTGTGTAAAAATAAAGAGGTACTCGCTAGCAATAGTGGGGAAAAATGAAAATGAAACATCCTTTGTATAGGCAGCATGTCGCTCTTGAACATGACACTTTTCTGCTTCTCATGTCGGGTTTGGGATATTCTCACTCAGTCACTTGTCCTCCCGTGTTTGGGTGATCCATTTTGCCTCTCATTTGACTATTCCACTTTGTTGTCATGACCCTTAGTCCTATGTTGAGTCAAATTCTTCCACACTCCGAAGTCGTGTCACCAAAGTTCAAGAAAAGTCTTATTTGCAATTATTTACCTATACATTGTCTGACCCATTGTTACATTGATGGATCTTGTTCATTTCATTCCACTTTATTCCTTGTTTCGTGTCAATGATGGGGGATTCATTATGGCCCTCCTTTGACAGGTCACTTCTTGTCGACTCGGCTCATTATCCAGGAAGATGACTTAGAAACTCCCTTTCGGTACCTTAGAGCTTGCATGCCTTAATGGCAAGTTCTTCGCATCTGACAACAAGTTTCCATCATTGGCCTTCGATCGGGTGATTCCACTAGTGTTTGACTTCAGCTTCATTATCACATTCATGGATTGTATTGTCGTACCTTGAGAACCATTGTCATTATTAGTGGTTTCTCTCGTGCCTGTTAATGCTCTACATCATTGGCTGATAATCAAGTGGTTTTCTAACATTTTCGACTTCGACACATTCATTCACATGTTAGAAATCATACTTTGATCGGGTTGGGATGGAGTCCAAGACCCTGAGTCTTGTTTGATATGACTCAGGCTACGTGGGGTTATGTGTTATTCATGATTGTACACATGTTTCTGCTATACGGATGGCTGTGACCATACCGAGGACTTTACATTTATGACGATCCTTCTATATCGGGTGGCTGCGTCCATACCTTGGATCTTAGGTTTACAGATGATCCTTCTCATTTGAATGGTTGCACCCATGCCATGGATCCTTTCATATAGTCCTTTTATCCGGATGGCTGCATCCATACCGTGGATTCATGTTTTGATATCAGAGATGTATATGTATATGCGTCCTTGATTTGCAGGTCTCCTGACAGTGTTTGTTCTTGTTCTTGCAAAAGCTCATAAAGCATCTCAACAATCATTCCCCATTCTGCCTTCATGCTTTAGGGGGCATTTGTTACACAGTATTTTGTCACACCTCCCGCACTTCCCTGTGACATACCCGGAAGTGCCCGAAACATGACCATCATGTAGTGTACTCACTACTCATTCATATATGCAGTTCAGCTCCTCCCTAAAACATTGATTGGAAAATGCCTTGAGCTTCTCTTGAAGGAAATAGCTCTAAACCCCTAATTTGAGAATCATCGCTCTTATGATACCAAAAACCGCAATGGTCGCCAGTTGTCATATACCAGACCCGTGATGCCATCACTTTGTTTCCTTGTATACCCACGATGATCCCAAAAAGGCAATTTTTCCAAAGAGGATGAGAAGTTTCGTGATCTAGAAGCTTCCAGAGCGGTGCACTAGAGGTTGTTCGAAGTAGACGAGGTCGAGTTCTCCCAACTTGGCCTCTTGGTCTTATCCCTATAAGCTACCTCCCTGAGATGAGGGCCTACTCCTATCTTTGGAGAGATCCTAACTCCCTTTCCCTGCCTATATATTCATCCTCTCCAATTCCCAAATGGGTGGTCTATGTCTATTTGCACCCTTATGCTAAGATTGTGCCTATATGCTACTCATTTGGCTTGAAGAAGGAATGCTTGGAGAGCCTAGCTTGGACTTGGACATTCATTCAAGGAGAGCCTATTGACATGAAGGCTTGGTTATATGCTTCCTCCTTTATTCTATTAATATACAACTGTTGGTTCATTTTCCCTAAATGTGTATGTTCATGTATCATTTAGCTTAATGCTCCTTGATCTGTTAAGTAGGTTACTTTTGAATATGCTATTTGTATTTCCATGTCTTGTTGTGTCTTGATCTCTTGTGCAGGTGCATAAACACTATGAGCAGTAGGAATGAGCCCATAAAGCAAGTGATTAAAGGTCTTCAACAAAGGATGGCGTGATAGCATCAGAACGAGTTAGGCCATCTTCTTCGTCTCTCTTTTCAATTGTAATTTAGGAAAGTGTCCAATAGATTGTCACGTAGGTTGCTAGTCCCACTCATTGGGCTAGAGGGATTGTCTCTATCTGCAGAGAGGATTTACCTAGACAACACTCCTAATGGAGTCAATGGGGTGGAGGTGTTCTTAACTTGTTTGTTGTCTACTAGGTCTATATAACTCGTTTATGGTGGTTGAAAACACATGTTTGGCAAGCAAAGCGCCCTTTTAACCTGGTAATTTGCAACTAGAAGGCTAGATACAAGTGTAAAATGGAAGAAATAATAACTTGTGTCCAAGTGAGGTTTAGGTCTAGCAATTTTATTAATATTCTCAACAAAATAAGTTGATATCAATTAATATGACAGTAAAAACAAACAAGCAAAAATCCTATTCTAATGTAGAAAAGTGGAAGAAAATTGAAGAATTTTATATTTTTGGTTTTTGGAATTTTTACTTGTGACTTGGAGTCTCACCCTTTGCTAAAGTGTGAAGTAGAAATCCCTCTAAATCACTATGCTCGGTTCATGTCCAATAAGTGGCTTGGTCATTCCGGAAGTGACCCCCACTTTAGCTTAATGGACCTTGCAATCTTTGATTCTCATTGTGAGCGGACCTCTTATGTGATGTCTCCAACCTTTTCTCTCTATGTGTGGCCAAATATGAAGCCCTTGAGAGAATAAATCACTCTTTCAAAGTAGTTTAGAACCCTCACATTTATTTACTTGCAAAACCAAAACAAACAAGTGGGGAACCCTAATTGATTGCTTCCATGTAGCATATTAGCTCCTCAGTGGCAACATTAGTTTTAGGATAAATCTACTAATTAGCAAAACAAAATTAGATTTAAAAACTTAATACTCAATGGAAATAGAAAGAAGAAGAATATTAACAATAGCCACTGCACAATTGCACAAAAGAACAAATGTTGCAAAATAGATGAGCCTTTTTTATTAGATTTCTCTAGTCTGAAGTGAACAACAACCATTTACAAATGAGGATAGCCTACCTTTATAAAAATATATTATAACAACTAGTTTGACTCTTCCTCAATAAAAGATTTACTAGTCATCCACAAGTTAAAGACTTTGTAAATTAATTCATGAAATATTACGATATAGTTTTTAATTCACCCACTAGGGGGTTGACTTGGACAAATTTCCACAATTTAGTTCAAGATTCCCTTTACTCATGGTCCACAGTTCTACTAATTGGTCCACCAAGTCTCTGACAACTAGTTAGACCTTCTAACGGCTAATTGACTTCACCAATGGCTATTTTTGACTTGACTTTTCCCTTTAGTAATTTGACTTAGCCACATGGAAGTTGGATCTCCAACGCCCTTGACTTTCTGACAAGTCTAGCACTTGCATATGTTGAAATTGGCCTAGATTTAAATTGAGTTACTCTCGAAATATTCATATTCTTCCCAACATTGCCACATCATCGCCTTTCTACCATGTCATCATGCCCTACTAGAGCTCTAATGCCCTTGGGAATTTGGAGAAACCAAGACATGGGTCTTAATCCTCTCGTTCATACCAATTTTGACATATTATACACCAAGTTTGTCAAGTTTTTCCCCTGTTAAGCCTCTTGGAAACCTGTATCCTACCATAATATCACAAGAAGTGGATGATCCTTAATGCCCTTGAGAATTTGCAAGATCTGAAGTGTGGGATTTGTTCCTCCCATTGAGTAGACCACTTTTGATGTCATGCACATCACAAACAACCCAATGCTCTACCTAAAAATAACCCTAGAAGCTTTCTTGTATTGTTGACCAAGTTTCACCTAGTTGTAACTAGCCACTAGATGTTGAGATCGGGAAAATTCCATGTGGCATGGAATCCTCTCGTCATTCCCTATAATATGAGATTGAGTTGATTTTTTGTCCACCTAGACCATTTTGCATTGGGAATTGTGAACTACATCAAGAAATGTGAAGGTTGTCAAAAGAGATTGTTATGTTGTGAAAGCTATCATGAGTAATACAACACCATAGCGAATGTCACCTATAGAATCTACAGACACTAAGCATGCGTAATGACACAGGTGCACCTTGACACAGGATGAACTGGACCATACACTAGTGATGACTCCTACAAAATTCAAAGTCCCATAGAACCATGATTCATGAGAACCCTACCAAGATCGTCCAATCCAATCAATGACAAGATGGCCTAAGTGAAGCTTTTAAGGAATAGGGCACGGTCCAACCAAAACAAGATAGATACAAATTCAAATCAATAAGACACAAATTTAGGAGACCTAATATAGAGCCTCACATGATTTTTACATGGCTTTAACTCATGATCTTGTGTTTACAATGGTGGTGAATGATGTGCTAAAATATATCGGTACCCCAACTGACAAAGAGGTAACATTGTTTATGATATTTTTATGTTATGCTCCACCAAGACTTTGGGACAGGGGGAGGCAGGTACAAGGAAACACAAAAGGAAGATGTGTCGGAGTACACTCAAATTTGAGAGAAATTTAGAGGGAGTAGGGGGATCTCAGGGTATATAATTTTTCTTTAATATATATGAATGATATTCAAATCCATATTCAACATAAACACATTGATCCATACATAATTGAATTAAATAATGAAATACATTGATCCATGCTCATCATTCATACTGATACATACTACAAGAACAATTAGGGCTTGGGATCAACAACTTATGATCACCAATCTACCCTCGAACAAAGTACACTTGACTTGCTGAAGGAGATCTCGACTCAGCGCTTTCGGTCCACATACCTTAAACACTTCTAGCAAGTCCTTTGCCACCTCTTCTGTTGCTCACAAGACTTCTGCAACTTCAAAATGCTTGCATCTTCAGCCGCTCATCTGCCTCTATCAATCGCTCCAGCTGCTCCAAGGATGACTGATCTTAGGTCTTCAAAATGTCGTCTAACAACACTCTTGATCCTTCAAGAAGTATGCTCTTAGGGACTTCAACAAACTGCCCTCTTATCATTAATTTGCCAACTCAAACCACTGAACTAGGGCATCACCCGCACTACCCTCTTGACCAAGGTTACTTGGGAGCGGTAACGGGAGCGGGAGCAAGAGCGACATTTTCAGAATCTCCTGGTTTGGGAGCGTTTCTGGGAGCATTTTTTATATAATATATATTTTTTATATTTTGATGCATATATGTCAATAAAAACATGTAGAATGATGAATTAGATATAAAAAACATAGATTGAACCATATAACAACAATCATCTAGAAGTTATAATCTTCAACAACCACATCCACAAGTTAGTAACATACAACATATTGAGTCTCATGAATCATGATTCATCAATCTTAAACTTTCAAGCTTTCAAAATTCAATATATAACATTTATCATAATTGATTACCAAAGTTGTACTTGTAAGCTAAGTGTGACAATTACAACAAAGAATATCTAACATGAAATGAAATGAAACAACTTTCACGAAGCATCATATTCATAATTCATTACCAATGAATTATAATTGCCAACTTCAAACTTCAAACTTAAATTGTCATATATTGTTTACAAAAAATATCATAATAAATATGAAAGAGTCAACAATTATAAAAACTACTAGAAACTAGAAAAGACAAGTAAATCTATCATCTACAACTTCCTCTTGTTGCCACGAATAATGTCTAATCTCTGAGCAGGTCATGGTGGTCTTCTAGGAATCTCCTCCCGCATAGTCCCACGACCAGAACCAGAAGGCAAATGCCCTGCATGTCTAGATGTACATGGAGGTGGTAATAGCAAAGGAACAAAACTTGGAACTCGAGCACTGCTACTGGATGGTGGGGGTGGCATGGTTGTTGCTTCATCTTCATCTCTCATAAGTTCTTATTCCAGTTCTTCAAGATGTAACCATCCTCCAAATTATCGTCCTCTGGGTGGTTGTCCCAAATTTTATATGTTGGATCCTCATAAGCCCGATCACAGTAATGACTCAACAACCTCAAGTTGTAGTGCACATAAACCAAGCTTTTTGCCCGATTTTCATTGAGTCTATTTTTTCTCACATTATGTATGAAGTTGTAGGTGCTCCAACACCTCTCTGCAGAAGAAGTATGTACAACCTGTGAGAAGTTTTTTTGCCAATTTTGGCAAAATTCCCATGCCGCCATATGCTTCCCACCATGTGAGAGCATCAAATCTGTATCTATCTTCCATTGCATGCAAAGAACCAAACAAACTAATGCAACTGAAGTATCTACCTAATTCAAGACACAGATTAGCACACTCCTCCCTATCAGGTACCATCTTGTCTAATGCTTCCATATATCCTATAGATACCTTTGGATCTGTAATGGGTTTGACCCTAACCCCAACCCCGGATGTAGGTTGGCCCAACCAAGATGGAGAGTAGTATTTTGGCATAAGGATATACGCTAAGGCATGTAGTGGAACATTAAGTTTATTCCATCGCATACACACACAATTGTGAATCAGTTTATAGAAGTTGCGATTATCTTTCTGAACAATATCTTTTATTTTCCCCAACATGGTATCCATCCGCTCATACACCTCCCCAATCACTGGTTTATCTATATCTGCAAAACAAATCATGTGATAAATGGGCTTGATGAATTCCAATACTTGCCTCACATGTGCACAAAACTGGCCATCAAGAGTGGTCTCCTCCACCTGTTCAAAACCTTGCTTGCCAGCTGCATTTGTAGCCCTTTCCTTTAATACCTGTCAGTGTGGAGTTGATACCATGCTAACCAATGACTCTTTCACCTTCTGTTGTCGCACAAAATGTCTAGGTATCGCGACAATGCTCAGATCGGGAGATGTCACCCTAATCCCCAATCTCTCCATTAAGTTGTCTCCCTACAACAAGCTAAGGGGGGTAGACCCTATGAAATAAAGAAGAGCTAGTCGGGAACCGACCAGTTCGGGAGACACAGCGAGGCAATCAAGTACTTGATTACGGTTCAGCAAGACCTAAGATTTGATTTAGATTTTAAATGATTAATACCAATGCCTTATGGAGTTAATGGTCTTGCTAGGTAAAATGAAAACCAAGTAATTGATTAGCTATTGTTGCTTAGGAAAATGAAAACTATTTGTAATTCCACAATAAAAAACTTTAACAATCGCTTGAAAATATTTGCAAAATGTCTAGCATGTAATGAGCATTAAATAATCCAAGCAATAACTATAGATAGATGCAAGATATTCAACAGATGCACAATGTTCTACCAATTAAATTTCTAGAGATCCAAACACTTGAAAACAACCACAAAATTTAAATGTTAACCAGTTTAGATCCTAAAATTTAAATGATTATGCTTAGTGACCCAAATCTAGGAAATTCACCATTTTCCAATAGTTAATCTTTAGATATAAAAATTTAAGCACATTTAACTATAGTGAAAAGGAAATGTTGATACCACAAAAGTTTTCTTTTAAATCTTAGTCTTAGCACACCAAAAAGAAATTTTAAATTTGACAACTTAATTATTCCTTAGGTGAATTTTTCAATACGCTAAGCAAGACTAAATGCGGTAAATGATCAATAAAATATTTACAATTTTAAAAGTGACCAAAACATATCGAACTCGCTTAATAGTTTTTTTTTTTTTTTTTTTTTTAATGGGCCAAAGGCCACATAAAAATTAAAAAAAAAATCTTTAAGTATGAAAATTAATTTCGATTTATACCCTAGCCTCATAAACTTTTTAGGCTTTTTAGATATTTATAATTTTTTAGATTTTTTATTTTATTTTTTTCTTTTAGAAAAGAAAAAACAAAATCAAAATCAAAATGAAATTCGAAAATATAAAAAGAGTCAAAGTCAAAGAACTAAAACGAAAACAAAAGTGAATTCAATAAAAAAAAAGGAGAAATAAAAAATCGAATTTTTATTTTATTTTATTTTGACTTGAATGAAACCAAAGTTAAAATAAAACAACAAATCATAAAACAAAATAGACTAACCCTATCCAACCCTACGTATCTAACCAAAGCCCCAAAAAAATGAAAAAAAAAAAAATTGTTTGGTAGTTGTGCGTGCAGGTGAGGTCAATGGCAAGGAGTTGAGAGTTTGTTTGCAGGTTTGCGAGCAGATGGAAATGCTGAAGGAAGACACGCAAAGGTGGATCGAAATAGCAGTAGGAGATTGAGGGTAAGGAACAATGAATGGGCAGCGGCGTGAGGAAATGGAGCAGCTTGCGGCGTGGGGATGGACTGTGTGATAGAGAAGGGCAACATGTTTGGCAGAAAATGAGTAGAAGGGTCTAACGCTTGGACGGAGGTTGGATAGCAATGTAGATGGGGCAAGTAATACGCAAGGGAGGAAAGGTTATCGCTACAGGCAGAGAAGGACATGAAATGGTGGGCAACGAAGGGTGAAGGAGACCACAGAGAAGAGGAGGACTGCGAGGGAAAGTGTTGTAAGACGAGAAGGGTGGCTGGAGAAGGGACTACGGTGAGGGAATATGGAACTTCGTGAGGGTTAAGGAGAGGGGATAGCAACGGGAAGGAAAGAGATCATACAGACAGGTAGAATAGCTGCAACAAATTATATGTAAGTTGAAAGGTAGTGATGGAAGGGGTTTCAATGCTTAAACCAGAGATTTGGGAGCTAGAGCAACCACAGACAAGCCCGCCCAAAAATTTTGAAAGAATTTTGGGAGCACAAAAACAAACCCTAGGCAACAGATAGGAGAAACTGGTAGCTAAATAACCCAACAAAATTTCCAGAATTTTTTGATTAAAATCTTGTACTTCTGCTTAAGATTCACCAATCAAACCCTTTAAAAAATTCTAAAATTTTTCCAGATTCAATAAAAAAAAATTAAGAAACCCTTGGACTGCAAAAATGATGCCTTTGCAAAAACTAGTTTTGAGGCCAGATCTCACCCTCCTAGGCCTAGATCTGGCTTCAAAATCAAATTTCACCTTCAGATCGGCAACCTGTACCTGAAAACACAAACAGCCAGAACCTGAATATGCAAAAAAAAAATGAAACCCCAGAAACCCTAAGTCAGAAAAATAAAAATAAAAATTACAGATCTATGTACAGGAGTAGCAGATCTACCAGATCTGGCGAGTGTGAGTCCAACTCTGCTCCCAAATCTGACAATCTAAGGCTCTTAAAATCCAAATTTATCAATTTAGCACAGAAATTTTTTGAAGTTTTAAATTTAAACAGAGGTGCTTCACCCAAAACCCTTCATGCATCAACAATGAAACTTCTTATGATAAGCCCGGGATTCAATCAAGCTAGGTTCTTCAGAAAATACTAATCGGGAGTTGGCTGGTCCAACTGAAAACTTCCCCGAACGCCCGCTAATCTAAAAAAAATCAAGAATTCCCTGCACAACTCAATTCAACCATTAACGTAGAGTGAAAAACGATAATAAAATTTAGATTTAATAGAGGTACCTGCTATTATATTCAGAACTTAAATTACCATTCAAACCCCAGTGATCAAGCAAGATACCCGTGTTTAAATCACTCTTCATAAAACTATCATCCATGGTTAAAAAGAAATCTATGCATAAAAATAACACATCTTATAGCATTTCCACGAAGAGTAATACCAATAGAAATTAACCCCAAAGTCTTTCTTTATTGCTCATGAAAAAAGTTTACAAGAGAGCTTTCACTTAGCACACGACTCAAAGATCGAATCATACTGACTAACAAATGACCTCCTATTTAAAGATAAATCCTCCAATGGCTAGTTTGAGTGATCCTTATTAGAGCAATCTCGACCGTTGATGAGGAACAAAATTTCTTTTAATCTCATCCGTCGAAATTTTAAATATTGAAGAAATTTCGAATTTTTCAATTAAATGTATTTTAATTAATTCAAAAATTAAATTTTTTTAATTAATTTCCTCAAAATTTTGACTTTGACTTAACCCCAGGGACCAAAGGCATAAAATTTAGCAAAATAATCATTTAACCTTAGTCTCTGGACCTCCTAAACTTTAATTTTTTAAGGACCAACGTATTTTTCCTTTGGAGAATTTAAATTTACCTAGGACCTAGAATTAATCAAATTTCTAGCTTAGAATTTTAATTAATTTTGGTTGGAAAATTTAATTAATTAACCTATGAGGGGATAAATTATTTTTCTAACCCTCAAGACATTTTACATCATGATTTTTACATTTTTTACATCTCAAGGGGAAAAACCCATTTATAAAAGACCCTCACAAACTACCCAGTTCCGTGACACAAATATAATCTAGCAGATCAAGTAATTTGTAATAAAATAACCTAACCAAATAGTTAGGATTATTCCCAAATCACTTTTACATAGACTCGATCTAGAACACTAGGACTCCCCTAAGATCCCAGTGACAAAATCCATTCCGGCTTTGGGGTAAAGCTGAAGGAAAACTCTGCCGACCATCCGAGAATAGATCGGTGAGACAAAAAACCTCTCGAAATGTAGATCATCACCAGAAAAGTAGGCTTACCTAGGTGGTTACATACACGACACAAATCTGCTGAGATTATTTACATTATACACATGAAGACTGGGTTTACATTATAAAATGATCCTTATAGTGATGATGATAGCTGGATGGCAGAAACACATCGATTAGGTACTATCCCTTTTGCGAAAAAGGGGGTATACTACTATGGGTCGTTGACATGTAGTGGTCAACACCTTTAAAAGGCGCCTGAAGGTGAGGTAATAACTAGCAAATCTAGTTTGCGCAATCTTCAACAACTCCAATCTTGAGTGACTACGGAAAAGCCCATGGGTATTGCTATGATTTGTAATAAATTTTATCATTCGTTTGTCTCTCTTGTACAAATCACTAATCCAATTGTATTGTTGGTTTTTGTTCTTAACAATATCATGCATCAAAAGGTTCATTGTGTGAACCAAACACCCAAACCAAAATATGTTGGGGTATTTATCCTCAATAATTGCTCTCGCTGCCTTACAATTAGCAGCATTATCAGTGATGACTTGGATGACATTGTATGGTCCAATACGTTCAATTGTTTCAAGTAATGGTTCTGCAATGTTGATGCCGATCTTGAACTTCTCTGAGTAATCATATGCTGAAAGAAAGATGGCACCACTAACAAACATAGCAAGAATACTTATCAATGGCTTGCCATTTCCATTTGTCCATCCATCAGATAAAATGGACACCCCATGCTCAGTCCAAGAATTTGTCATTCTACTCAAAAAATGTGATATTTTTGCTTTCTCATGATCAAGTCCAACGGTTTCAGCCATGTCATACCCAGGGCTCTTGTATCCTTTAAGGGCATCATTTATGGAAGAAACCATTTCATGTCAATAAGGTGAGCAAAGAACATTGAATGGTATCCCACATGCATAGAGAAATCGGTAAACTTTTGA
>APFE031439875.1:0-12622 GCA_000404065.3 Pinus taeda
AATAAATAGCAATTATTAATTGTGGTTAAAAGAAATGGTTGCCAAGAAAAGATAGTTACTCTCTACCTGAAAAGGGAGAGAGGGAAAAAGAATCCTAAAGCTGGGAGGGGGGAGGAAAAACCAACGAGATTTTTGGCAGAGGAAGACAGTCAATAGAAAGTATAGGACTTGAGGTTGGGCGGAAAACCCTGATGCCCAAGGTATTGACTGTAGTTGGTTAATCCAGTGTGGAACACAAGTAGTGCTTCGGGGAGTGTCTAGACGTAATTGCCAGACTCGTGGTTGGGAGGAAGAGACTATCAGACAAATAGGTAAAACAACGATTTGGTGAAGAATAAGTGTCCGCCTAACAGATAAGTAACTATTAAACTCTCGTGATTTATTTTTTAGCTCTTTGATAGATTCAGATGTTCTAGACAGAAAGTATAGTAGCAAATTAGTTAACTATTAATTGATGTAGGTCTAAATTTATTAATGATGGATTTAGAAATGTAAAACATGATAAATGATTGCACATACACCAATATACATTCATAAACGAATTATCACGGGAAGCTGTAGATTTTTGTTTAGTAAAACCAATTAAATAACTTGATCGGACATAAGAGAATTCTGTGCAAATTCAGAATCAGTATTATAGTAATAGTCCTTGACTATTAAAAATAGGAATCATTTAGAAAATTAAAACAAGTTGATCCAAGAATGAGCATAGATAAGCCAAGATTATGAATTATAACCAACATAACCGAATACTTTTTATGTTCACACCTATAATCAAAAACTACAATATCAGGTAGAAGGCGTTAGCCTTTGCAAACCATGCTACTTTTACGGTAATCTTACAGGATGTTGGAAACAGAAGATAGTTCCTATCAGGCAGTCAATTGTGAGATTATTCCCTACAAGTAGTATGCTATGAATACCAAGCTTTTGATGTTTGTGTTTTTTTTTAAAACGTACTTTTATTCAGAAACAGAGAAATAATGTGAAGGAAACTCATGAACAGTTGATTTCCATCAAAAGTATATTTAATCAAAAGCAGAGAATTAATGCGAAAGGAAACTTATGAACAGTTGTTTTTTTATAAAATGTACATCTTAATTAGAACGAGAGAAGTAATGCAAAGGACACTTCATGAACAATATTAAAATTTATGCTGCATAAGTTTATGAGAAAGTAAGCTGAGTATAGCCCATCATTCGGCGCCATAAGGCAATTGAAAACATATATCATTAACAGTACTTCAGACCTCATATGTTCGAGCTAACAGCGTTAACCGACTACTAAACATTGAATTAATGAATAAACCACAAACCCTAAAAACCCTTAACGCTAACGATAAACCAGAACCATAACCACAATCTTGTTGTGGCGAACGAATTTTGTCCTCAACCTCAAATTAACTTAGGAATAGTATCATGACCAGGAGAGACCCAACTTGTACACATGATGAAGATTTGGGTGAGGATTCAACCTCCGGATGTTGACCTCCAAACAAAACAAGGGTAGCAGCATACCTGTACCAAGCCATTAAGTTCGCAGTTAAAAACTTGAAATTCGAGATCTTAGCTAAACTAAAGAAAGATAAATGAGAAAACTGATATGATATACCTGCGGATGAGTCGTAAGCCCAAAGCCTTGTTGACATCCTATCAATTCAAACCAGTCTAACCGACTCAAATCTTTAATTGACATAATGAGCATATTCATACAGAGCAGTCTCCTAGTAGTCTGTGAAGGGAGTACCTGGCCTTTAACGATGAGTTTTTGCCTCGCCTTCGGAGAGCCGACATTCCAACCTCTCATGATACAAAGTCCAGGGCCAGCGTGCAAACAAGTGTGCACAGTCATTACCATGCCACAATCCTTCAAAGGTAATGTATACATTAAGAACACAGTGATTAGATTGAACTGTAAGAAGATCTACCTTACCTACTTCGTCATGAGATCAGGCCAGCCACCATCTAGTGAGGGTCGAACTTTCTCAGTTGCTGCAAAGGTTAGCTGCTGCGAAGTAAGAAACCCAACTCAATCAGCAAAGAATGACATAGTATCGGCCATAGAGGGGTAAGGTCGTTAGGTATAACCGTATCAATCCAACATCGTCCAATCTCTGCAGATCAACGGTCACCATAGAGCCACTTGTTGTACCTAGTCATTAAGATCTTTGTCCCTTCGTTTAACACGTGGCCCTTCGTGGCTCACTCGAGATCCGACCTAGGTTGGGAAGGGAGCCTCATATGTGTAATCAGCTCCAAATATCTATTACACAGGGTTATGATTTAGATTATATTGGTAAATTAATTCATACCATGTGCAATCTGTATCCTTTGGATTAACACTTTAATTATTTTGGGATTGACCGTATATGGGATCCAAATCATGTCAAATAGGTAAGTAATACAACCGGAGTAAGGGGTTAATAATTTATTATTATTATTATTATTATTGTTGTTGTTGTTGTTGTTGTTGTTGCAATTGCATATACATGTTACATATGGTATCAAAGCTTAGGTTTGCACACTGAGACTCTTTGGGAATAAAATCGGTACTGAAGGTCAATGTATTGTTTTATTTTCCTTTTTTTTTTTCTTCACTAATAAATCTATGTATGAACACAAAGATAAATAAAGAGAGAATTAAGGAAGATGCAAGAGAACCCAGGACTAATCGACCCACCTGGAACCACGTATATAAACGACAATCCTGATATTTGGATACAACTGAGAAAAGAGTCCCGACAACCTAATGCAGTGTTACTCGAAACTGTGCAGCAACTGCGTGCTGAAATGATGAATTTAAGAACAAATAATGAAAGACTACACGAAGAGAAGGAGAAAATTCTCAGGAGTTTTCCCAATAGACAGAATCAATGGCATCCAGACCCTAGTGGGGAGGATCGGGAGAAAACCTTGACGGTTCAACACAGTGAAGAAAACATTGAGTCAGAGAGGTGTGGGGAGGACGAGGAGGGACACTCCGACAATGTTTCCGACTAGCACAAAACGAAAAGAAAAGAAAAACTGAGTTACAAGGTGAGTTTAAAAAGATCAAACCACCACTCTTTGATGGGGAAATGGCAAAAGCAACAGAAGCATGGTTAATTGACATGGGAAAATATTTCCAAATTTATGAGTACACAGAAAAACTAAAGGAACAGTTGGTGGTTTATCAACTAAGAGGTAAGGCCACCCTTTGGTGGGAAGAGATCAAAACAGTAAGGAAAATAAATGAGGAGTAGGTCATCTGGCAAGAGTTCCAAAAACATTTTAAGGATAAATATCTCATTGAATGATATTACGATGAAAAGGCAATGGAATTTCATGAGTTAAGATTGGGCACCTTAACCATGAATGAATACGTGACACGATTCACTTCCCTGTTGCGTTATGTGCCTTGCATGCAAGAAGAGAAGGCTAAAATCCAGCATTTCATCAACAGTTTACCCAATTTTATGAAGGAGAAGTTAGAATTTGACTACCCCAGAACCATGGATGACATTATTCGAAAAGTTCACATGTGCTATCAACAGATGAAACAAAAGAACGAAGGGTCAAAAGGGAGTCCAAACAGAAAAGGTAGAAGTTTGACCCCAAGTAAACACTCTAGATTTGCTAATGGCAAAAACATGCAACAAAAGTCCCTCAATCGGTTTTCAGTTAGAACCCAATCAAGGACAGCTTATTCAAAAAATAGACAACCGAAAGGAGTTACTAAATCAATGAATGATCAACAAACAAAACCACCGTTACAATGTTGGGGATGCGAAGAACCGCATTATTACAAGAATTGCCCGCATAAGGCAAGAACAAAACAATTATCAGCCATGTGGGAGGCATCAACGATTGGGGACGTGGCAAGAAGTATGCTCAAAATTAACACTGGTTTGGACAATCACCAGGTAGAATTCCAGCCCACTATGATCGAATGTGAAGGTACAATTGTTAAGCAACCCGTCTTTGTTTTATTTGACCCCGACACTAGCTTAAGCTATGTTAGTCCTAAAGTGGTAGATGAATGTCATTTACAGAGTAGTAAATTCTCAAAACCATGGTTAGTACAGCTAGATATAGGAACAAAAAGAAGGGTAATTGTTATCACCCCAAGAAACTCTCCTAGGTTGTATCTCAGAGATGCTCGGGAACATTACAAAAAACTCAACATGATGTGGGAAATGGGTGAATGGAAGGAATGATGCTTGTTCAAGCCATATAACCACTTCTACTATGCTTAACTCCAGACATGGGTGAACACCCCCAGACTACAAGGCTTTAGACCACCAATTACTCACAGTTTAAGGAATCAGGTGAAAATGGAGAATATTGACCACACCAGCAGATGCACAAGACCTTGTGATGGCCGGCTGCAACCAATAAAGAGGTCTGCAAATCGTTTTTCTAATGCACAGACAGGATGACAGCTCTCTGGCACTAAATAAACAGAAACCTGCATAACACTTTCAATGATACATACTAGATTTCAACACAAAGGTGGGATGATAGCCCCTATAATGCTAAATATCAAGAGCACATGAACAAATGCATAACAGGCACAACCTAGAACAGAGTAGAAATGGAAAGTGAGCAATTAACAACAAAAGAAGCTTGTATTAGCTGAAAATGAAGACCAGATGCTGCAAGTATCAAAGTAGTTACAGTCTCCAGAAGTTGAACCTTACATCAAAAAAACAACCATCAACCCATCCCCCCAGATTACATCTGTTTTCTGGGTATATATAGAGTTTGGTTACAAAGATATTCTGATGTTCTATGCATGGAGGGGTCATAATGGACCACCAATTGCTTTAACTCTCTGATGGAGTCTCTGCTACAATCTGCTTGCTCCAGTGGACGGATTTGATCTTTTCAGATGTTCTATTGTTCTTCCTAAATAGGGTGAGTGTTGTAAGAAAGAAGCTCCATAACTGATAAATGCTCTGATTTGCTCGAGGTGTGTCCTTTTTCTTCTTGGCCATTCTGTTTCTTGAATGCGATTGTTGGAGATAAAATGCGCCGGGTACTGGATACTGGCCACCTTCTTCCTTCGGATGCACGGGACATGCTTATGGATGTGGATAGTATGGCGGAGCCATGAGTATGACGGGAATAGATATCGGTCGTTGGATCGCACAGATGGACGGTTGAGATCTCTCGGCGGGAGGTGTCGGCAGGAAATGGAGGCACAATGATTATGAGTCGTCGGATCTTGCAGATGGACGGCGGAGATTGGTTTGTAGGAGATATCAGGAGATATGAGAGCGGGGTGATCACAGGCCCTTGGATCTAGGGAAGGTAGATCCAACGGTTATCGGGGGCAGAAGATGCACGGGGGTTAATTTGCGATAGCGATTAGATCGCATCACAATATCGTATCGGCGGAAGTCAAGGGGTGTGGCGTTTATATATGGATGAGATTTGCAATAGCGATCAGATTGCATCGGCGGAAGTCAGGGGCGTAACATTATACACACATTGATGAGATTTGCGATAACAATTAGATCACATCGCAATATCGCATCAGTGGAAGTCGAGGGGGAGGAAAACGAAGATCGCAGGAGTATGAGAATATAGGTGGAGTGAAGGGAAAAAATGGAGGCAGTGGGGTTAATGTGCGATAGCGATCAGATCACATCGCAAGGGGAAAAACAGAAATAGTGGGGTTATGTGAGTATGAGGAAAATGAAGGAGAAGTAGAAAACAGACTGCTGCAATCTCTCTTTTAGCATAATCACACGGCCAGGCTGGTATTTGGTCCTCCAAATGCTAAAGTATGTAGCAGAGCTAACAGTAACCACGAAAACAAAATGTTACCCCATAACTATTTCAGGACAATCCATTCACGTAAACCTTAATATACTTCCTTTGAGTTCATATGACATGTTAATTGGAATGGATTGGCTGGAAAGGCGTTGGTCCCTACTAGATTGTAAATAGAAAATTGTTATTTTCATTGATGAGTCAAGCCTAAGAAGGGAGCTCCAAGGAATTAAGATCAATACCAAGTTATGCCCCATTACTGCTAGTTAGTTAAGCAAATGTATTAAAAAGGGCTATCAAGTATATGTTGTTCAAGTAGGATTTTCAAATTCCAAACATAAAATGACCTTCATGGAAGACATTCTTGTTATTCAAGAATTTATTGATGTATTTCCAGAATCTATACCAGGACTACCACCAAAGTGTGATATTGATTTCATAATTGAATTAATTTTGGGTGCAGCTCCTATATCCATATCCCCTTACCGCATGAGCGTACTTGAGATAATTGAACTCAAAATGCAGTTACAGGAGCTTTTGAACAAAAAGTACATTCGTCCTAGTGTGTCCCCATGGGGAGCCCCTGTTCTATTTCTACAAAAAAAGGATGGAACTTTACGATTATGCATTGATTATCGACAATTGAAAAAACTCACCATTAAGAATAAGTACCCCTTGCCACGCATAGATGATCTATTTGATCAAGTGAAAGGAGATAAAGTGTTCTCAAAAATTGATTTAAGATCTAGCTACCATCAAAAAAGAATAAAGGACAAAGACATATTCAAAACAACTTTCCATACTCGTTATGGACATTTTGAGTTCATGGTGTTGCCGTTTGGCCTCACAAATGCCCCAACCACCTTTATGAGCCTAATGCATAGCATTTTCCAGCCATATCTGGACAAATTTGTATTTATATTCATTAATGATATTTTAATATACTCTAAAAATTAGGAGGAGCATAAGGAACATCTGAAAACAGTGTTGTAGACACTAAGGGAGAATCAATTATATGCAAAATTCAGTAAGTGCGACTTCTTTAAGGATCAGATTCAATACTTGGGTCATCTTATATCAAAGGACGGTATCATAGTAGACCCGGAAAAGATCAAAATGATCATGGAAGGGACAACCCCAGAGAATGTTGTTGATATCCGGTCCTTTTTGGGATTAGCCGGATACTATCGTAGGTTCATTGAGGGATTTTCAAAAATCGTCTTCCCAATCACCTCTTTACAAAAAATGGGATGCATCTTTCAATGGACTACCGAATGTCAGCAAAGTTTTGAAAGACTAAAAAATCTACTCACTACTGCTCCAGTGTTGAAAGTAGCAGATCCAGAAAAGTCCTTCATAGTTTGCACTGATGCAAGCAAGGAAGGTGTCAGTGGGGTACTAACTCAAGAAGGAAAGGTGATTGCTTATGAGTCTTGAAAGTTAAAATATTATGAACAACGATACTCCGCTTATGATCTTGAATTAATAGCAGTGGTACATACACTAAAAATGTGGCGGCACTATCTGTTGGGGAATTTTTTTTTGTTGCTAACGAATCATAGCATCCTTACAATTTTTTTTAACCAGTCCATTTTAAACGCTCACCAGGCTAGATGGACAACATTTTTGAGAGAATTTGATTTCAAAAAGAAACATTTAAAAGGGAAAGAAAGCCGGGTTGCCGATGCCCTAAGCAAAAAGGTACATTATGTATATGAGGTCCAAATGAGTCAAGTGAATTCAAATATTCCTAACATTATTAAAGAGGCAACTAATAGAGATCTGGAATACACATTCCTTTGGAAAAAGGCAAAGGAAAACTTGTTAAATAAGGAAAAAATAGAGTTTGAAATAAAATCTGATAACCTTCTGACATTTTGAAACAGAATTTACATTCCTAGCCAAAGTTCGGCTAAACAACTGATATTGGACGAGCTTGATAGAAAACCTTGTGTCGGCCACCCAGGGTACTAGAAAATGTTTTCAGCCATCAAAGAAGGGTACTATTGGCTGGGATTGAGGAAGGATGTCACCAAATATTTGTCCAAATGCTTGGAGTGTCAGTTTGTAAAAGTTGAGCATTAACATCTCGCCGTATTGTTACAACCTTTTCCCATTCCTGAATGGAAATGGGAAACTATATCGTTGGATTTCATCACTGGGTTACCTCGTATAAGGAAACAACATGACTCTATAATGGTGGTAGTTGATAAATTGAGTAAAAAAACTCATTTTATACCTGTGAAATCAACGTATAAAACTGTGGAAATCACAAATATTTTTATGAAGGAGATTTTTCATTTACATGGAATACCTCAGGTGGTGATCTCAGACAGAGATGTGAAATTCACATCCACATTTTGGAAGACTCTCTTTTCAGGATTGGGTACCCAAATCTGATTCAGTATTGTGTACCATCCTCAAATGGATGGGCAAACCGAACCTGAATCGTAGCATATGCATGTTTGTAATGTAGCAACCTCACAAGTGGGAGGACTACCTCCATTTAGTAGAATTTTCTTACAACAAGGGGCATCACAAATCTCTAGTTATGAGCCCCTTTGAGCTGTTATACGGGAGGAAATGCAGGGTACCCATAGACTAGAATAACCTAGTTAATAAGGTAGCATTGGGTCCTGACATGCTAGTGGAGATGGAGGAAACCATGAAGAAGGTGATACAAAATCTTCGAGAAGCTCAAGATAGACAGAAAGGGTATGTGGATAAGAAAAGAAATTTCAGGGAATTTCAACCTGGGGATCACGTTTATCTAAGGGTTAAGCCCCAAAAAAGTTCCTTACAGTGGCAAGGTTGTGCTAAACTAGCACCTCGATATTGTGGACCCTTCCAAGTCTTAGAACGAGTTGGACCAGTGGCTTATAAGCTGGCGCTGCCAAGCCACATTCGGGTTCACAATGTGTTTCATGTGTCCCTACTAAAGAAATATGTGTATAATCCTCAACACATTATTGACTAGGAAAATATTCAGGTAAAACAGTTAGATAACTATATGACTGGATATATTATTCTGTTGACAATTGGAAGCTAATTTTTTTTTTTGGTGTTTCAAGTTGAACCAGAAGGAGAATTCCTGCCAAAACCCTTTCATATTCTCGACCAGAGAGAAACCAACTTGCGGAAGCGAGCCATCACCCAAGTTAAAGTGCACTGGAAGTACTTTGGCTCGGATGAGGCCACTTGGGAAGAGGAGGAGTTTATGTGGAATACTTATCCAGCCTTGTTTTCAGAAAATAGAGAGAACACCAGGGTCGGTGTTCCTCATATGGGGGGAGATGTAACATCCCCAAGTCACTTAAAAGGACTAAGGTTACTAAGTTGATTTCGTTAAATGTTAAATTATACTTTTTTTACTTGTTAATGTTTTAATATTAACTAACTGAGGCTAGAGTTCCATGTATGTTGTGTTTACCAAATATGTTGGTAATGATGTTTTAATAAATAGCAACTGTTAATTATGGTTAAAAGAAACGGTTGCCAAGAAAAGATAGTTCCTCTCTACCTGAAAAGGGAGAGAGGGAAAAAGAATCCTAGAGCTAGGAGGAGGAAGGAAAAACCAGTGGGATTTTTGGCAGAGGAAGACAGTCAATAAAAAGTACAGGACTTGAGGCTAGGCGGAAAACCCTGATGCCCAAGGTACTTACTGTAGCTGGTTAATCCAGTGTGGAACACAAATAGTGCTTGGGGGAGAGTTTGGATGTAATTGCCAGACTCGTGGTTGGGAGGAAGAGACTATCAATCAGATAGGTAAAACAATGATCCGCTGAAGAATAAGTGTTTGCCTAACAAATAAGTAACTATTAAACTCTCATGATTTATTGTTCAGCTCTCTGATAGATTCAGATGTTCTAGACAAAAAGTATAGTAGCAAATTAGTTAATTATTAATTGGTGCAGGTCTGAATTTATTAATGACAGATTTAGAAATGTAAATCATGATAAATGATTGCGCATACACCAATATACATTCATAAACAAATTATCACAGGAAGTTGGAGATCTTTTTTTAGTAAAACCAATTAAATAACTTGATCGGACAGAAGAGAATTCCGTGCAAATTCAGAATCGGTATTATAGTAATAGTCCTCAGCGATTAAAAATAGGAATCATTTAGAAAATTAAAACAAGTTGATCCAAGAATGGGCATAGATAAGCCAAGATTATGAATTATAACCAGCATAACTGAATACTTTTTATGTTCACGCCTATAACTAAAAATTACAATATCAGACAGAAGGTGTTAGCTTTTGCAAACCATGCTACTTTTATGGTAATCTTACAGGGTGCTGGAAACAAAAGACAGTTCCTATTAGGCAGTGAATTATGAGATCATTCCCTGCAAGCAATATACTATGAATACTAAGCTTCTGATGTTTGTCTTTTTTCTTAAAACATACGTTTATTCATAAACAAAGAAATAATGCGAAGAAAACTTATGAACAATTGATTTCCGTCAAATGTATATTTAATCAGAAGCAGAGAATTAATGTGAAAGGAAACTTACGAACAATTGTTTTTTTTATAAAATATACATCTTAATTAGAACCAGAGAAGTAATGTGAAGGACACTTCATGAACAATATTAAAAATTTATGCCGCAAAAGTTTACAAGAAAGTAAGCTGAGTATAACCCATCATTCGACCCCGTAGGGAAATTGAAAACATATATCATTAACAGTACTTCAGAGCTCATGTGTTCGAGCTAGCAGCTTTAACCGAATACTAAACAATGGATTAATGAAGAAGACATAAACCGTGGAAACCCTTAACCCTAACGATAAACCAGAACCATAACCACAATCTTGTTGTGGCAAACGAATTCCGTCCTCAACCTCAAAATAACTTAGGAATAGTTTCATGACCAAGAGAGACCTAACTTGTACATACGACGAAGATTCGGGTGAGGATTCGACCTCCGGATGTTGACCTCCAAACAAAACAAGGGCAACAACATACCTGTACCAAGCCATTAAGTTCGAAGTTGAAAACTTGAAATCTGAGATCTTAGCTAAACGGAAGAAAGATAAATGAGCAAACTGATATGGTATACTTGCGGATGAGTTGTAAGCTTAAAGCCTCGTTGACATCCTGTCAGTTCAAACCAGTCTAACTGAATCAAATCTTTAATCGACATAATGAGCATATTCATAGAGAGCAGTCTCCCAGTAGTCTACGAAGGGAGTACCTAGCCTTTAACGATGAGTTTCTGCCTCGCCTCCGAAGCGCCAACATCCCAACCTCTCGTGATACAAAATCCAGGGCCAACACTGCAAACAAGTGTGCACAGTCATTACCATGCCACAATCCTTCAAAGGTAATGTATACATTAAAAACACTGATTAGATTAAACCGCAAGAAGATCTACCTTACCTGCTTCATCGTTAGATCAGGTCAGCCATCTAGCGAGGGTCGAACTTTCTCGATTGCCGCAGAGGTTAGCTGCTGCAGAGCAAGAAACCCATCTCAATTGGCGAAGAATGACAGAGTATCGACTAGAGATGGGTAAGGTGGTTAGGTATAACCCTATATATCCGACATCGTCCGATCTCTGTAGATCAACGGTCACCATAGAGCCACTTGTTGTACTTGGTCATTAAGACCTTTGTCCATTCGTTTATCGCGTGGCCCTTCGTGGCTCACTCGGGATCTGACCCAAGTTGGGAAGGGAGCCTCATATGTGTAATCAGCTCCAAATATCTATTACACGGGGTTATGATTTAAATTATATTGGTAAAGTAATTCATACCATGTGCAATTTGTATCCCTAGGATTAACACTTTAATTATGATGGGATTGACCGTATATGGGATCCAAATCATGTCGAATAGGTAAGCAATACAACCGGAGTAAGGAATTAATAACTTATTATTATTATTATTGCATAAACATGTTACAAATATTGTAACTATGTACAAAATTAAAAAACTGTCAAATTAAAAATAACATAAACTAATATTTATTGTCTTGTGTATTTAATTGATAAAATTATTATGGTAAAAATAATTATTAAAATACATTTAATAAGTGTATTTTTATTAAATGTTATTGATATTTGGCTTGGTATTTCATATAATGGCAATTCATTTCATAAATATTTAGGTTTCCAAAGTATATTTTTTATTAAAAGTATAACACTTAGTTACATATATTTTATTTTTAAATTATTTTTTAACAATTAATAATTTAAACACCATGAAATTAATCATTTCATATAAATGAATCATCAGAAAATAAAATTTCAAAATATTAATTTATTCAAAACTTTAATAAATTTAATAAAAGCTATTCAGAAATTCAACACTAATTAACTAAAAATAAAAAATATATATATAACCTATTTTCGACCTATATAATAATAACTCTTACCGCATAAAAATTAATATCCTTTTACTTAAAAGTTCCGATAATCGAGGCGAGACTAATCAACCCATATAATAATACTTGTTAGCGCATAAAAGTTAATATCCTTTTATTTAGAAGTTCCAATAATCGAGGCGAGACTATTCAACCCATATAATAATAACTCTTACCGCATAAAAGTTAATATCCTTTTATTTAGAAGTTCCAGTAATCGAGGCGAGACTAGATAAAGACAAAAGAATACAGTTTTAAAAACGAGCAGCCTAACAAAGCGGAGCAGTCGCTTGGAAAGTTATGTAAATTTTTGTTATATTTAGAGAAAAAACGGCAAATATTTTTGTAAATTCAAGTTATAGTTGTTAAACTTCAAATTTTAGATGTTTTAGACGTTTTGATGGTGCTGAATCCATTTCTACCATAAAAAACACGATTTAAACACTGCATCTACAAATTTTTTTGATTTTTTTACCTAGATTCCGGCCACTTTTA
>APFE031439890.1:47998-64516 GCA_000404065.3 Pinus taeda
ACAGTAGAATCAACTAAATACTCAGCAAATAAAACAAGCACATAAGACATAGAGGTTTAATGTGGTTCACCCAACCAATCTGAGCTACATCCACACAACATAGGCATCGACAATTCTTTATTAATCAAACATGAGATTACATTAATCAAATCCTCACAAACTCTCACACCTTCACAACAATCCGTATGGATACCTGTTTTATAGCAAGGAGAATCTAACTGCCTCATAAATCCTCTCAACTCAAATTTAGGATGCATTAACTCCCTCCCAACAACCTGGAGTTGATCTAGCAACAAAATTTCTATTGTTGTCACCTACTGGGATTTTTGCCTATTTACATACAACAGAAAATCTCAACAATCTCCACCTTGACAACAATTACCCTGATGCCCTGTTATTATTATTTTATCTTTTCTACAAGCCAAGAGAAGCCAAACACCAGCGTAGCTTCTCTAACAGAACGGTTTCGTGAACATGTCTGCACAATTCTCCTATGTATGCACCTTTTCAAGAGAGACTCCCCTTTCAGTGATAACCTGTCTTACAAAATGGTATTTGATCGGTATATGCTTTGATTTACTATGATAGGCCAAATTCTTAGCCAAATGTATTGCACTTTGACTGTCACAAAATAACTTGATGTTGTCATGCAACCTACCAAATTCACCAAAAAAACCTTTCAACCAAATTGCTTCTTTGCGAGCATGAGAAGCAGCAATGTATTCTGCTTCAATAGTGGATAAAGCAACAATGTTCTGTAGCTTTGACATCCAGCTGATAGCTCCACCTGCAAGAGTAAAGACGTACCCTGAAGTTGACCTTTTCTTATCCAAATCACCTGCAAAATCGGAATCAACATATCCGCAAACAAATTCACTACTCTTATTGTAAGTAATACAATAACTACTTGTGCCTCTCAAGTAACGAAGCACCCATTTAACTGTTGACCAGTGTTCTTTACCCGGATTAGCCATGTACCTGCTGACAACCCCAACTGCATGTGAAATATCTGGTCGAGTACAAACCATCGCATACATTAAACACCCTACTACATTGGCATATGGAATTCGAGACATATAATCCTTTTCTTCATCTGTATTAGGACATAAACTCGAAGAAAGCTTAAAATGGGAAGCTAAAGGGACTGAAACAGGCTTCACATTATCCATACCAAACCTCAAAAGTATTTTCTCAATATACTTTTGTTGTGATAGCCACAGCTTACCATTGTTCCTGTCTCTGAAAATCTCCATGCCCAAAATCTGTCTTGCTGCTCCTAGATCTTTCATATCAAATGTCCTTGCCATCTGAGCCTTCAACCTGTTGATTTCTTCTATGCTTTTGCTTGCTAAAAGCATATCGTCAACATACAATACTAAGATAATGAATATGTCATTTTTCAATTGTTTAAAATAAACACAATGATCATATCCACTTCTAACATATTTCTGACTCAACATGAAAGAATCAAACTTCTTATACCACTACCGAGGCGACTGCTTCAGGCCATATAATGACTTCTTGAGCCTGCAGAGAAATTTCTCATTGCGATGCTGAACAAACCCTTCCGGTTGTTCTATATGTATTTCCTCATCTAAGTCACCATGTAGAAATGAAGTCTTAACATCTAATTGCTGCAACTCTAAATCAAGAAAAGCCACTAATGCTAACACAATTCTAATTGAAACAATTTTAACCACTGGTGAAAAAATTTCATGAAAGTCAATACCGGATTTCTGAGAAAACCCTTTTGCAACCAGCCGCGCTTTGTACCTGTCTTCCGTATCATTCACACCCCGTTTCAGCTTGAAAACCCATTTACACCCCACAGGTTTCCTGCCTTTCAGAAGCTCAACCAGATCCCATGTGTCGTTCTTACTCAAGGCCATCATTTCATCCTTCATGGCTGCTTTCCACTTGTCACTTTTCGAACCTTCTATTGCTTCCTGATAGCACAGAGGTTCATCGTCATTAGCAGTAAATGCAACTGAAGTAACATAATCATCATACGTTCTCGGTGGCCGTTTGATTCTTGTCGACCTCCTTAAGGATGTTTCTGGCACTTCCTCGATTGGCTGACTACCATCTGTAGGAACTTCTTGATGATCAGTATCTGAGACCTGTTCATGATCTAAGCCTGAACCCTGTTCATGTTCTGATTTTGAAACCTGCTCATGACTAGTATCTAAACTATGGTCATCATGATTATCATTAGAAATGCTATCAAACTGAATGTGCTGAAAGTCAGATACATCATACTGTTTCAATCTACTATCTACATCTAACTGTACAAGAGAGGATTCATTAAACTTTACATCTCTATTGATGATGATTTTGCGGGTAGTAGGATCCCACAATCTATATCCCTTTGTTCCAACACCATACCCAACAAAGATATACCTTTTAGACTTTGGATCTAATTTAGTTCGCTGATGTTTAGGTATTAGAGCATACGCATCACAACCAAACACTCTGAGTTTAGAATAGTCACAAGGGTGTCCTTTCCATACCTCTTGCGGAATCTTGCAGTCTATCGCCATCGATGGAGATCGTTTTATCACATAACAAGCTGCTACCACTGCTTCCGTCCACAACTCCTTTTGCAATCCAGCGTTACTCATCATACTCCTTGCTCTCTCTAGAAGAGTCCTGTTCATGCGTTCAACAACTCCATTCTGCTGAAGAGTATAAACCGTGGTCTTATGTCTCTCAATCCCTGCATCCTTGCAATACTTGTCAAACTCCTTGGAAGTAAACTCACCACCATTGTCAGTTCTTAAACACTTTATTGTTCTACGAGTGTTGTTTTCGCCATCTTGTGTCAACAAAAAAAAACACAATAATCTCCAAAACTAACTGTTAAATACCAGCAAATTTATATAAAAAACTGCCTATGCTTTTAGCTAAGATTTAAAAAATTTATGAGCAACATGCGTTGTGTTATGAGCAACAGTTGCTAAAGTAACCTTATTGCTGGCTTAAACGTTACCAGGGGCAACGGTCTCCAAGTACTCGATAAACCTGGCAGTCACACCGTTTTCCACTTCCCAACTATCTCCGCTACCAGGCACAGCAAAGCCTTCTGGGGCGTAGCCGACAATTAGGCGGAAATAATTCGAAACGCCATCGAACCAAGAAGTTTTTATTTTCACATTCAGCGTGCCAACAAATGACATTCGGGCAATTAAATTAAGCCGGCGGATATGTTCTTGGCTGATTAAAACGTGAAGCTGATTCCTAAGCTTTGGTCCTAGTCTACCGCCACCCTTTGAATTGATAGGAACTATTATAACTCACGGACGGACGATATGGTCAAATTTTAAAACCAAAATTCTTTCATGGAAGGCTGTTTTATTTATTTATTTAAATCAATAAACATGGCGGGACAGGGAATATCATTAAATGGGGTCACAAGGTTTTACTGAATTGAATTCAGAACAATTAATTTTGCATCAGGTTATACACCGAGTAGGAGGATGTAATCACCACATACTGCTCGTGATTTCATTATGGCATTCATTGCATTCTGTACGTGTACGCAAACCCAACAGAGCGCAAGACGTCACCTTAGTTAATGAACATAAACTTATCACGAACCCAACCTCCTGCAACGCGGAGTTGTGTTTGGAGATTGAACTGGTGCAGCACCTCCTTTAGTCTATCGAACACCGCACCAGCACTGTCGTATATAACATTGATCCTCTCCAGCAACAATCCTCTCCACGCAGCTTCTCTGGGCATTAATCAGCCTGATACGCACCACCAGGCAGGCTCAAGCATTCTGTAATTAGCGGTCTCATCAACTGTGCTCCAGCATTCAATCAACGCAGGCGGACAGGAGTTCAACACAGCCAGCGCTCCACCTCGAGCACGCGCTCCACCTCCAATTGTTCTGATACCACTTGTTGGAGATCAAATGCACAACAGAGTCAACTAAACATTCAGCAAATAAAACAAGCACATAAGACACAGAGGTTTAACGTGATTCACCCAACCAATCTGGGCTACATCCACACAACATAGGCATCGGCAATTCTTTATTAATCAAACAGGAGATTACATAAATCAAATCCTCACAAACTCTCACACCCTCACAACAATCCATATGGATCCATGTTTTATAGCAAGGAGAATCTAACTGCCTCATAAATTCTCTCAACTCAAATTTAAGATGCATTAACTCTCTCCCAACAACCTAGAAGTAATCTAGCAACAAAATTTCTATTGTTGTCACCTACTAAGACTTTTGCCTATTTTACACACAACAGAAAATCTCAACATATATCACTATTTACTTAGTGACATTGATGGGTCAGAGTTCTATTAATTTAATTTACTTGTACTCCAAGAAATTCATTTCTCTATAATTAACATTATACTTTTCATTTCTCTATAATTAACATTATACTTTTCCATGAAATTTTAGAGTGGCGTCAACCCACCGCCACATCCCGGCTACGGGTTTCGAGGGTGGACGTCATAACGAAAATAGACAAATCAGTCTAGTTACAATACAATTATCTTGAAAGTCACCTCACATTGAATGAGTTGTCTCGTCCCTCTGCCATTATGTACTTTCGCAAAATTTGCCATGAATTGCTCAATATCTCCTCTGCCATTATGTACTTTCGCGAAATTTGCCATGAATTGCTCAATATTTTAACCATGTGATCCTATTGTTGGATTTATAGAGTGCGGGATTTTCTTCATTACCATAGTAGCGATCTAAACAAACTAGCTGAACATAGAAGTGCTATAGTGGTTGGAAGGTTTGAAATTCCGAGTCTCAATCACATTGTAAAATACTACTACAATGCGATGGTTTGTATCCGGCTTCGCCACATCATTTAGCTCTATATCGAACTATTGGTGGAGACGGAACAACTTATTTTCATCATCGAGCCATCCATAGATAGCATTCTTATATAAGTCATAGTGATCTCACTTTTCTTCCAAAGGGCCTTTGTTTCTCCTTATCCTCCCCCCTAGATTGCGGCTTGCTATCAACCGCAAGGTTCCTTGACCCAATTATGCTTTGTTTAAAAGTAGGGGTCGGTTGCAATTCCCTCCCCCGATGGTTGGAGAGATGACAAAAGATCACTACATATTCATACCTATCAAACAGATGGAAAATCGAGGAGTTAGGCTCATGAATTGTTATGTCTCTGATCTTATCATAGGCCAAAATGATGCACTAATGGAAATAAATAATAGAAGCAAGTCAGAAAAGAAAGATTACATGGTGGAAAATAGAGTTAGACTAGAGTTCCAATCGTTAAAGATGAAATCATGTCTTTTTCTGTTGTCGAGACAAAGAGAAACATCGAGAAACAACTCACTCAAATAGAAATTTCAATCGAGATGTGAGTTCTTACCTTAATTGGTCTACTGATCTTTGAGGTACTAAGGCTATTTATTCATGTTTCTTATAACAAATTGATTTCCTTTACACAGTTGGTCTGCATCTCTTTCTTTTTTGAATATGAACTGCACTATTTTTTGTGAAATGAGAGTCCGATATTTTCTTTTATTAATACTAGATTAGAGTTCTTTGCACATAGAGGTGTCGTTTTGAATAGGTTATCTAACTTAGTTACTCTAAAATAAGGTGCATCAATTACTGATGTTTCGGCCAAGAACCTTAATTCCCTATCTTCCCGGTGATTTCTAAAAACATTTACATCGATTCATTGGTCTTCTCATGCACACTATCTGTTCCTTTACTTAGAATACTGATCTTGAACCTTAAGGCGTGCCACCGCTCCACAGAAGATTTCTACAGTTGAGAGAAACCTGCAGTCCACACTAAAGGAAACCTGTCTTCCACCCTTTTCATGCATGATGGAGTTTTCTATCTAAGTTTAGAGCATAAGGGTTCAGGCCAGGTTCAAGCTTCTTTCTAACCAACCTCTTTCCTTTCTTTCAGTGTTAACCAGAACACTTCTAAATCTGCGTATATGCACCTCTCTCAAATAATTAGAGTCGTTATTTATAACCCAACTGAATCCATAGTTTCCACGATACGATAATAGGCTTTCAAACTTCATTCTCTATAGTCCCAAAACTGTGATAACTTGGAATGCTTAAACTCACTCTTCTAAAACTGGAATGTACTCTTCTATTAAACAAACCAACACGAGAGGAATTCAATTGAACGGGGACACAACTTTAGCAGAGGATATTTTGGTGCTCGGATCTGGAGCCATCTACCCACAAGTACATCCCACACCCATCTGGTAAATTCTCAAGACATGATCCCAAGTAAAAATCCCCATTCCGATAAATTCTCTCCACCAATTACACAAAATTCATGCTCTTCATCATCATTAACATGAATCACAGGACCTGACATACAGAAGAATCCACTCGGTGGGTTTTTCCTTGCCACTAGTGATTTCCTAAAAGACTCTTCTCGATACATTTTTTCAATCCGTTACACACATTTTTTCCAATGAAGGTGAATGTTTGTGAGATCAAGAATAAAAGAATATTCACCACTCAATGATTGCAGTTTGTAACATACGCTTAGATTGAAACATTGATATTAATATTGACATGGAAGGGCCATCAGCTCAATATAAATCATGTGAGAATAGTCAGTCTGTCAACAAGGGTTATTGTATGATCAAATCAACCCAACAAGGTTGAGGATCTAGGCTCCTCCGCCGAAACCAATTAGGTAGAGGCAAACTGCAGAAACCTTGTCACAATGCCTTCATGCTCGGTCTCTCAATGGAATTTTCGTCCAGCCTATAGGCAAAGATATAAAATAAGGCCCATGTTTGTCGTAAGGCCCATCATAACCCAAAACTAAGAAACCATAAAAAGTCACAGGAAATGCAGTCACCGCATTGAATGAAACATTAAACGAAAAAACACAGGGATAGGTGATTAACCCTTATCTAAAGAAGAGTTGGGCCTTACCAAAACTTCGAAAGAGAGAAATCAGAAGGGTCTTATCAGGTTTTTGAACCAATAAAGACCCAGATGATTCAAAATCCTACATTGATGATCTGAAATGAGAGAAGGTATGGTATCACATTGTAGCATAATGATATGAAATCACAGGCAGACATATAGCCCAACATAACATGGTCAGGTCAGAATTCAGGAATACAATAACTTCGGTTGCAGGAGAACCCATTATCATCTAAATCTTCATTCTCTTCCTACAAAGATAAGAGTAGCACAGACAAGAGGGTAGGTGGGCCCTAATCATTTCCATATGTATCATTGCAAACTTAACAAAACCATCTTAACCCATTCATAATAAATCACCCCTCTTCTTAATTCCTAATTTTCATTAATGTAAGAAATTATGTTTCACAATAAAGATGTACCTTAATATTTAAGAAGCTCTGTTACATCCTCTCAGCCCATTTTTGCACAACACCCACAACGCAAAAAACATCAAACAGATCCTTTGAGTTCTATTTCATAAATCTCGGCCTGCAACACCACACAATGTGAAAAACATCAAAGAGAGCCTTGACTTGTATTTTAGATATCTCAGCCTACAATACAATATGGGTGTGAAGAGAAATCTTTTCACTTGGACACCTGTTTCCATATCATTTACATGTGAACCATTATTTTTAATTTTAATTTTAGTTCACGAGTAACCGCATTGGTATTTGATAGTCTAAAAATTATTTGTATGTTACTTTTGAATAAATATGTTACTTTTGAATAAATATTAAAAAACATTTTTCTAGGAGAAGTTTTCTTTTTTCATAAATTTTGATATATTTTTGTTGTTATCTAAAATAAATTATTTTAAAGCTATGAACACTTTTAAAATAAAAAATATAATCGAAATTTTAAATATATAGATTTTTAATGAAGTTTTTTTTCAAATAAGTTTGTGTTCACACATATATTTCAACTAAATAAACTAGATGCCCGATCATATAGGCAATAAGCATGACAAGTCACCATGTGGCTCTTGTTATAAATTAATATTATATAAATATAGCTCTACCATATCGATATAGAATTAATTATTATAATTATAACTATATAAATGGATTTAATTTAATATAATTAATATATAATTATAATAACTAAGTTTTAGTATTATTATATTACTATTATGGCATATTAATTTTATAAACCTAACATTAAATCCTATACTATAACCTTGATAATAAATTCAATACTATAAACTTTATATATTAAACAACCTATATTGGCCCAAATATTAAACCATAATATTATAAACCCCAATATTATAAATCCAAATGTTAAATATGTTGAATGAGGTTGACTATTATTAAAAATAAGACAGTGTTGACCAAGTTTCATCATAGCGAATTATTTAAACATTGAAGGTGACATTGTTTGATTAATGTGGTTGAATATTAAACCCAATATTATAAACCCTAATATTAAACTCTAATATTAAAAACCTAATATATTAAACCTTAATATATAAAAACAATATTATAAACCCCAATATTATAAGCATTAATATTCGACCCAATATTAAAAAAGTTAATATCATAAACCCCAATACTATAAACCCAAATGTAAATATGGTGAATGAGGTTGATTTTTGTTAAATATGGTAAACATAGTATTGACCAAGTTTCATCATGGTCAAATATATAAACATTGTATATAGAAGGCAACAATGTTTGATTAATGTTATTGACTATGTTTGATTATTAATATTAATCAATAATATCAATAGTTGATGGTGTTGACTATCAAATATAATTGAACATAGTCAACCACATTAATAAATGTGGTTAACTAATTTTGTCAAGTTGCAATGTGACATTGAATAATTTGCAATGTAATGTAACATTGCGACAAAGTTTGATCATGGTAAAAAATTTAAACAATGACTAGAAAGGTTGACTTTGTTTTACTAATGTGGTTGACTATGTTTGATTATTAATATTAATTAATAATAATAATAGAAAATTATGTTATTGAAGTTGAAGAGTGTTGGCTATCAAACATAATAAAAAAAACATAGTCAAACATAGTCAACAACATTGGTAAATGTGGTTGACTAATTTTGTAATGTCACAATGAGACATTGGATAAATTGCAATGTAATATAATATTGTGACAATGATTGTCGCATTGCAATAATGTTTGTCATAATGTGATGTTGGATAGATTTTTATACCATTATAATGTCACAACATGTTTAATTATGAATATTAATCAATAATATTAGTATGAGATTATGTTTGACTGAAGTTGAAGATTGTCAACAACTCTTTAAAGATTGACCATAGAGGTTGATTTTATTTTATTATGTTTGACTTTATTTTGATTATGTTTGTCAAACATAATTGAACATAGTGAACCACATTGGTAAATATGGTTGACTAATTTTGTAAAGTTGCAATGCGACATTGGATAAATAAAAATGTAATGTAAAATTACAACAAAGTTTGATTATGGTGAATAATTTAAAAAATGACTATAAAAATTGACTTTGTTTAACTTCCTTGAATGATGCAGTTGAATATATTTCATTATTGATATTAGTCAATAATAATAATAAGTAATTATGTTTGACTAAAGTTGAAAAGTGTTGCCTCTCGAACATAGTCAACCACATTAGTAAATGCTGTTGACTAATTTTGTAATGTAGCAATACGACATTGGATAAATTGTAATGTAATGTAAGATTGTGATAATTATTGTCACATCAGGACATTGTTTGTCACAATGTGATGTTGGCTAGACTATTGTAACATTCCAACATCAAAACACAGTGGATGATGAATATTAATCAATAATATTAGTAGGAGATAATCTTTGATTGAAGTTGAAAATTTTCATCAACTATTTAAGCATTCACTATAAAGGTTAGCTTTCTTTGACTATGTTTGACTATTGTGGTTGACAATGTTTTACTATTAATATTTATCAATAATAATAATAATAAGTGATTATGTTTCACGAAAATTGAAGATTATTGATTGTCAAACGTAGCCAAGCATAGTCAACCACATTAGTAAATATGCTTGACTAATTTTGTAATAACATATTATGACTAGATAAACTACAATGTAATGTAACATTATGACATTGTTTGTCACATTGTGACATTGGACAGATTTCATTACCATTACGATCTCTGAATATTAATATTATTATTACTAAGCTTTATTAATATTAATATTGATATTATTAAATAATTTAAAATCTCGATAGTCACTAACCATGATTGAATATAGTCTTCCATATTTCCCTATTTAAACATCAATGAATGTGTTTTAACAATGAATGACTATGTTTTCCAATTGTTCGACTATGGATGACCGCGATTGACTATAGTTGTCCATGTTCACCAAGTTTGAATATCTCTAAATTTATTTGACAATGGTTAATAATTGTATGACCATGTTTGACAATGTTTTGACCATGGTTGACTATGGTTAACCTACATTTCCCATTATTGAACATAATTGCCTGTCATTTCACATATTTGGCCATGATTGACCGTACTTATGGTTTCCTGGTTTGACAATAGTTGACCATGTTCAATGTAGAGGCCTTGGTTGACCATGTTTGACCATTCTAAACTTGGTTCATTGTAGTTGGCCATTAGAATGAGTAGAGAAAGGGGTTTTCTAGGTTGAGAGGAATATCAATGCTTGACTAACCTTGACTATGATATACCAATATTTACCATGGTTGACTATGGTTAATTAAGGTTAATATATTATAAAACCTATATATAATTTCTAATATAAAACGTAATATTATAAACTCAATATTGCAAACCTCAATATTAAACCCTATATTATAAGCCCACTATTAAACCCATTATTATAAACGCTAATATTAAACCCAACATTATAAACCCTAATATTGTAAATCCTATATTTTAAACGTTATATTAAACTCTAAGATTAATTTATCAAACTGCAAGATTAATATTATATCCCCTAATATTGTAAACCCTAAGATTAATGTATCAATCCATAAGATTTGTACTAAACTTAAGGATTAAGATCATAAAACCTAAGATTAATATATTAATATCCTAAGATTGTAAAATTTAATATTAATATTATAAACCTTAAAATTAATATATTACACCCTAAGAATATGATCATAAACTCTAAGAATAATATATTAATATGTTATGATTATAAACCATAATATTGATATATTAAACCCTAATATTAAAATATTAAACCATAAGAGTAAGATTATTAAAACCCTAAGTATTAAAGATCATAAATACATCTTAGAGTATAAACCTAAGATTAATAACCCTACGATTAAGATTATTAAATTTAAAGTTAATAAATCCTAAAATTAAGATTACTAATAAACTTTAAGATTAAGATTATAAAACTCTAAAATTAATATATTAAACCCTAAATTAAAATATTAAATGTTATGTAGAAAAAATTAAGATTAATAAATTCTTAAAATTAATACTAATAAACTTAAAATAAATTATTTAATTTTTTTATTATTAAACTATAAAGATTAAGATTAATAAATTTTAAAATTATTATAAACCATAACATCCCTATATTAAACCTCAATATTAATACATTAAACCCTAAAACTAATATTATAAACCTAAATATATAGTGTTTTACTAAAAATATACCACGTGCTCATGATTGTTTTACTAAAATTATACCCTATGATTTAGGATTAAGTGCTTGATTTCTATGAAGATAAAAATATTGTTTTGCTAGAATTATACCATGTGATTTAGGATTGAGTTCTTGATTTATGTGAAATTAAAAATATTAAGTTAATAGGAAAGACGACAACATTCAACAAGTGTAAAATATTATATATAAAATATATATTTAATTATTTTCCAAGCAAATGGATGGAGTCAAAAAGGTAATACAATAATTTAGAATGTATGTGAAACTAAAATTGTAATTTTGTTTTTTAAATATGTTATATAAAAGTTTTATCAATTTTATTTTTTTTCCTATGGAAAAATTCTTAGTTTCATTAAGAAAAAAATTTACATTTTGTAGATGCATGTGCATATTCCGATATTTTTATCAATAAATATCAACTTCTGAAGAAGCATTATAGCTAACTACCTGTATCCACGCAATGAGGTAATAGCCCAAATAGAATATGAGAAAAGTATCAAAATAAAACAACAGTTCAAAATAGGATTATATTATCTTATTCCACGCAGGGAGATAATATTCAAAACCATGTACTGTGCCATTCATATAAATGGCAGCATATCAGATCAGTATCAGCAAAAGGAAATAAGTACAAAAATATGAAATCGGAGTCCAGAAATTAGTCCATAATGTCCATAAATGGCCTATGATAGTACTGATAATGTACTCCTTCATTCTGTTCATGGATCAGCCAGATGCCCAGCTCCCGGATCACGCCTTCTTTGGAAAGATGGTTAGCATCTGTATTTCGCTCCCTGTAGATGTGTTTACATGAAAAATAGTCAAAATTGGATATCAATCTTAATGCTTCATCTGGAATGTGTCTCAATGAGAAAGACCAACAATGAGAACTTTTATTTAACCAGTCGCAAACTATTTTAGAGTCTCCAAACAACTGTAAAGCATGGCAATTCTTCCCCAAAGCAAAACATATAATATGTAAAGCTGCTGAAAGTTCTGCAGAGTTGTTAGTTCCCCTCCTTAGCCCCATAATCAGGCTGAATGAGTGCCTCTCTGATATGTGAAGGATAGCACCCGCCCCCCACAGCCTTCTTCTTGTGCAACCCCATCAAAATATGCCCAGGGCATGTTGGGGTCAAACTGTTCCTAAGTGATGTTCCTTACGCGAGGAGGGGGCGGTCATCAGGGATGAGATCATAATCTTCTTTGATCTTGGTGGCAATGATAGTCCACCTTGGGGGGGGGGGTATTTTGAAAGATTAAAAGATTGCGCGCTATCCAGATAGCCTAGAAAAACAGCAAGGGGAGGTTCCTCAATTTGTGGGGCAAGATAGAGGAATACCTAAGGCTCCAGGCTTCAATTAGACAGTCCGCTTGCCAGTTACAAGTTGTGGGAACAACTACTATCACAAGATTCTGTAAATTACAAGCTTCATGGCAGGTCAAGAATAGATGGGAAGCAGTTTCACCATCCATGTTGCAAAAATAACACCAATGAGGGCCATGGAAGGATCGCTTCATCAGGTTATCCCTAGTGGGGATTTTGTTTCTCAGAATGCATCACATTAATAATCTAGATCTGGGAGGCACCTTCAGTTTCCAGAGGTGTTTCCACCATGTATGAAGGATTTGGGGCTTTCGCGACTCTGCTAGAACAATGTATCCATCCTTTGGAGTATATCTCCCCGACTTTGCCAAAGCCCAGATGATCTCATCATCATCTTCAGTGATTCAAATATGAGCCTCCGACAGAGCCTATATATAGTCCTTCCAGAGTTTCTGCCATAGAGGAGGAATGTTGAGCTGAAGATCTGATTTCCAAGCTTGATGAAGGATAGAGGAGTTTGCCTCATCTGCAATATGAGCAAGGTGTGTAACATTTTTCTCTCTTAGGTGCATAAGTAGATCTGGAGGTAATTTGTGCATGTTCCCACATCCAATCCACGGGTCTATCCCAATGCACACTCTGCTCCCCGAATGGATTCGCCAAGTAATTCCAGAGCAGATGGGATCCAAAGCTTTCAGGACAACCTTCCAAATGATCGAAATACTAGTATAGAGTCTAACTGGTCTTCTGATCCAATCCAATATTTGTGCAGGGGCAATGTATTTCGAGTAAGCCACCCTTGTCCACAAACTCTCTGAAGTGACCAACTGCCAAGCTAGCTTCGCTGCTAGTGCTGAGGAAAAATCATCAAGCTTTTTGAGTCCCCAGCCTCCCCATTTTTTTAGAAGTGTGAGTGCATCCCATTTTTCCCATGCAAAAATTCTTCCCGGTTGATTACCCCTCCATAATAATCTGCAACAAACATTTTGAATCCTCACCAAAATGCCCCGAGGAATCTAGGCTAGGGACATCCAATAGACTAGGGTTGCTTCCAGGACACTCTTGATGAGTGTTAATCGGCCTGCGCAAGATAAAAATCTTAGGTACCATATGTTGAGTCTCTTTTCCAACTTGGCAATGAGCCAAGTCCAATCTGCAATCTTGTATCCTATGGGATTTAACTTGTATCCCAAATATTTGAGTCCCTCCTCTATATCAATCTGTACAAAGTGGAATCGGTGGAGAGTGTAATGAATTTCATGCTGTGAGCAGGTGGTGGCCGTCAAAGTAGATTTTCCATCATTAATAATCATCCTTGTGGATTTCTGAAACAAAGAAAATATATCTCTGATAGATGTCAAATCCCCAACGCTTCCATTGAGAAAAACCAGCACGTCATCCACAAACAAAAGGTGTGTGAGCGTGCAATCATCTGTTATCTTTATACCTTTGAGTCTTCCTCTCCTGTGTTCTTATTTTATTATCCGACTAAGCCCTTCCATGATCAGAAGAAACAAGAGTGGTGAGAGGGGACACCCTTGTCACAAACCTCGAGCCGAAGTGAAGAATGGAGATGCACTCCCATTGACCAGGACACAAATGGGATGTTAGTGATGCATCCCATAATCCATTTAATAAAGATGAAATGGAATCCAAGGTGAGTTAAAAGCATTCGCAGGTATAACCACTTCACCTTGTCAAAATCTTTAGATAAATCAACCTTCATGATCATACCTTTGCCTTTTGTGCTATGGAGAGAGTATAATACTTCCTGTGCTATCCCAATCGCCTCATGGATTTTCCTGTCCTGTAGGAAAGCAAATTGTTTAGGCAGGATGTGCTTGGATAAAATTGGCTTCAATATATTTGCTATTATTTTGGATATAATCTTATACAAATAGTTACAAAGCGAAATGGGATGGAATTCATCACAAGTGGTCGGATTGTCTGACTTTGGAATGAGAGTAATGAAAGTGGAGGTTATGACTGCTTCCAAACGACCCGAAGCTCTTGACTCCTCAACCACATTAAATAGATCTAAACTAATCAAATAAAAAGAAGCCAAATAGAATTCAATGGATCATCCATCAAGTCCTAGGCTTTTGTCCTTGTTAAACCATTTCAAAGTGGCCTCCGGCTCCTCTAGTGTAACCTCTTGCATCAAATCGTCTTCATCCTTTTGCCCGACAAACCTAGGGAACAACTGAGCAATTCTGATAATTTCAGCCAAGTTAGTCTCCCTGGGGTCACTATAGGCAATTTTAAAATGAGAGTTGGCCAGAAAAGAAAGCTGACGGAAAGTGCTTGTTGTCATTCCCTGTTCATCCTGCATTTGGCATATTGTGTTTATTGCTTTCCTCCCATTAGCAAACTTTTGATCAAACTTTGTATTTGCATCCCCCTCTTGAACCCAGATGGCCCTGCTTCTTAGTCTCCATTTGTTTTCCCTCTCTTTGAGGATTTTTCCATAGGTCGAGTAGAGGGATGTCATTTTATTCTTATGCTCCTCTGAGCTATATAGACCACCCAACTCATTTTTAAAATCTGCCAGCTCAAGTTCTATCAGTCTCAGAGATTGATCATCCTGTAATCTTTTTTGGTGAGCCCAGATTTTGGACATCTTCTTTAGCTCTGAGAGGTTATGGATAAATCCTGCTGTTACATCACCCCTCACCCTTGGAGGGTTTGTTTTCAAGAAGTCGGTCACCATGCTGATGTATGATGCTTCCTTAAGCCAGGTTGAACTGAACTTAAACGGACCCTTCGGCCTGAATCTTCCACATTCCATTTCCATATATATAGCTAGATGGTCTGAGAGCCCACCTGTGCCAACCCATTACCTGATGTTGAGTCCCAGATCCATAACCTGTTCTTTGACTAAAAATCTATCCAGTCTCCTGGCCAAGCCATTATCACCAGCTCTATTGTTCCTCCAAGTGGCTTGAATCTTTGCAGTGGGAATATCGATCAGGTGGTGAAATTCCAAAATGGATGAGAAGTAGTCTGAGAGTGAGTCCCTTTGTGCGTGCTATCCCCAGGATTCAACATGTCCTATGGAAAAGTTGAGGTCCCCTACGACTATCAAATTATCAACTGAAAGTAAATTCAATCTCAGAAGATGGTCCCGAAATTCAGGTCTATTCTGGCAAGGCCCATATATATTGATAATTCTGAAAAGCATCCCCAACTCAGTTGAGTGTACATCGGTCCCTAAGTAACCAACCCGCCCCAACTGTTAATTGTCTTGATAGATCGAGCATTGATGCCCATAGCAAGGCCTCCAGATCGGCCTTGGGCATCCAATCCTGAAAATTTCTATCCTAGCAGAGAGTGCTCAAGAATGCGGGCAATATCATCAGTGAGGCGTAAGGCGTCCTGGAGGAAGATAATATCCAGCAATTCGGTAGAGAGTAATCGACAAAGAGCTAGTTTTTTATCCGGCCTAGCTAGCCCTCTGCAATTGAAGGATAGTATCTTCATGGAGGGGGTTCAGAGGGGGTTGTTCTAGCTCTAAGAACCCGAGGAATAGTGGATTGTTTGCCCATAGCAATATCGACATCTGCTTGAGATTGTGCGCTTTTAATG
>APFE031439891.1:0-16351 GCA_000404065.3 Pinus taeda
GCGATCCACTGATCTTTATCCACCAACAGATCCTCCATCTTGAGTTTCCACAACTCAAAACTCTGACCATTGAACTTCTCAATCTCTATCTTTCCACTGCTCGCCATCTTCTTCCACCACCAAAATTGATCTCGCTCTCCCACTGAACAGGGTCAACCACAGGCCCGAGCGAAACCCCTCAGCAACAAAGGCGTCCCCTTGAAGCCAAAACAGCTCTGATACCAAATGTAGGTTTTAACCCCGTACAGAAATTACCTGCATACGAATTCTTAATCACAGGAAAAATAAAAATGCGAGAGCATAACACATAAAACACATATACACAGAGATTTCCCACTGGATCCCAAAACCGGGACTACCATCTTGATTTTTCATTATATTCCTTTCAATGTTACAATACATATTTATACATGCTGAAGCATCCAATACCATGGATTGAAAACCATCACGTCTAATACCATGGACCAAAAACCATCGCGTCCAAAAAACATGTGCGAAAATCATGAACAAAACCATAGGTGGGTGCGCCCAACCTAACATAGGGTCCAAAACCAAAATTTTCCAGGCGCTGCCCCGAACCCCATAAAGTGGGGTTACGGGTACCCCTCAAACCCCCTATTAACTATGTGGAAAGAATATAACAAAACCAAACAATTTGATGATCAACCTGAGCTTATTTTCAGTCCTGATGTTAATGGAAAACCATTAGAAGGAGGGATACCACCCTTTTATATTAGCCTTAACATTCATCATAAGATCTTACACAATGCAATGTTAGATTCTGGGGCTTCACACAATTTAATGCCTAAATCTGTTATGGAAAAATTGAACTTAGACATCACTAGGCCTTACAAAGACCTATTTACATTTGATTCTAGTCAAGTAAAATGCCTAGGGCTAATCAAAGACCTGTGTGTTTCCCTAGTACAATACCCTACTAAGACTCTTCTCATGGATATAGTTGTTGTTGATATACCACCTGAATATGGCATGCTATTGCCTAGATCATGGGGGGCTAAACTCCAAGGATCTTTGCAACTTGACATGTCATATGCCACAATTTCAGTCTTTGGACATCCTAAGAAACTGTATAGAGAGACCCTAATGAAATATGTAGTGAGTATTCAGGCTAGGCCTCAAAACTTTCCTATCTATTCCATGCATTATGACATTGATTCTTTTATTCTGTACAATGTTGAACAAATACAAGAAATTGCATCAAACAACACTATTTCAGAACCAAAAGAAATTGCAGTTATCGTTCAAAATCAAATTGTCCAAACTCAAGAGCTTTCAAATAGAAAAGATGATCAAGATTCCTTAATCAAAGAAGATTTTGTTCCCCCAGACAGTAAGAATTATGAACATGAAATATTATGGCATCTTGAATTTGATGGATCAATGAACAAATTAGGAGCAGGAGCAGGAGTGTGGATATACAATTTAGAGAATGATTACTCAGAGGGCCATGCCTATAGACTGAATTTCAAATGCACCAACAACATGGCTGAGTATGAAACCATTCTTTTAGGTATCAAATTGGTTAAAAAGTTAGGAGCTATAAGAGTTTCTATTATGGGAGATTCTGAGTTGGTTATGAAACAAATTAATGTTTTATATATGACTAACGACTCTAGATTAAGTTTTTATAGAGCAACAGTTGTAGAAATATTGAACACTTTTCTAGAAACTAAGCTTGCACTAATTCCAAGGAAACATAATATGCAGGCTCATAGTTTAGCAATGTTTTCCAACACTTGTAAGTTACCATTTCAACCTAACCATCAGTACACTGCTGAGGTTAGGCACAGACCGGCTATCCCAGACAACTTAAAATACTGGCAAGTATTCACTAATGACCAACAAATAAACAATTTTTTAACTTTAGAGGAAGAATTTGTAAATAGCAACATAGATACTGACATAACATTAGATCTTGATTTTACAGATAAAATAGAAATTAACAAATTAGAATATGAAGAGATAGATAGATTCCATCCCACAAAGTTTACCAAATCAAATATTCAAAACCTAAATCAAGTTGAAATTGAAGGGACAATTAACGAAGATTTGGAAATCATTAATCTCAAAGAAAACTTTTTTCCCAAAGGAATAACCCCTTTGGAAGACTTTTTTTATTCAAATGATGTCCCTAGAAAACCAAAGATGGAACTGTTAAAGTTTGATATAGAGGAGTGCAATATAGGGACTGAGGAAAATCCAAAATTGATAAAAATTTAAAAGTCTTTACCTCCTGCTGAAAAGGTGAAATACATAGAACTACTAAAGGAATTCCAAGATGTCTTTGGTTGGATTTATGAGGACCTCAAGTCCTATGACACCAACATAATACAACACACTATCCCCATAAAAGAAAACTAGAAACCTTTTAGACAGAAGCTTAGGAGGATTAATCCTATTCTATTGCCTTCTATTGAAAAGGAATCAAAAGAATGTATGAAGCCAAGATAATAGCACCAATTAGATTCTCTGATTGGGTTTCAAATTTGGTGCCCACAAGGAAAATTACTGGTGAGATTAGACTGTGTGTTGATCTTAGGAATCTCAATAAAGTTTCACTCAAAGACAATTACCCTCTCCCTAAAATGGATCACATATTACAAAGGGAAGTAGGGTCAACCATGATCTCATTACTGGATGGGTTTTCTCGTTACAATCAGATTTTAGTTCACCCAGATGACCAGGCAAAAACTGCATTCACTACTCCTTGGGGAAAATTCATGTATGTGAAGATGCCTTTTGGGTTAAAGAATCTAGGGGCCACCTTTCAAAGAGCTATGGATATATATTTTGCTAAGGAGATTCATGACTTCCTAGTAATATACATAGATGATATCATTCTATTCTTAAAATAAAGATAAACAACACTTAGATCATCTAAGGCAGGTTTTCATCAAATGTAGGAAGTATGGAATTTCTTTGAATCCTAAAAAATATTTATTTGGGTTAGAAGAGGGTAAATTGTTAGGCCACATAATCTCTAAAGATGGTATCCAAATAGGCCCTACAATAATTGAAGCCATCCTACTGATACAACATCCTAGTAGCATTAGGGAATTACAAGACTTCTTAGGAAAAATAAAATTTCTTATGAGATTTATTTCTAACTTAGCAGAATTAATCAGATCACTGAATAACATGTTGAAGAAAGATTCAACCATAAAATGGACAGTTGAGGCTAAGAATTCCTTTGAAGATATTAAAATAGCCTTAACAAAAACACCAGTTTGGATCAGTCCAAAGTTTGATAGGGATTTCATTATTTTTTCTTTTGCCTCAGAACACACAATTGTTGCAGTCCTAATGTAGAAGAATGATGAGGGTTATGAACAACCTATTGCCTTCTTTAGCAAAGCCCTGAGAGATTCCTCTTTAAAATAAAATATAATGGAAAAGAAAGCTTTTTCTTTGGTCAAAGCTATCAAAAATTTTAGAGTTTACATTTTATATTCCCATATAATAGCCTATGTCCCCAATGCAGTAGTCAAGGATATCCTAACACAGGATGGTCCAGATGGAAAGAGAGGGAAATGGATTGCTACTATATTAGAATATGACCTAGAAATCAAGCCAACAAAATTAATCAAAGGCCAAGGTTTAGACAAGCTCGTGGCTGAATCGAACTGTCAGGCCTTATACATAAATTTTATTGCAGAAATGGATAATGGAGAGGAGATGGCGACTCCACCAATCAGCCAGGTCTTTATTGAATCACCATGGTATGCTGACATCATATATGTTTTACAAAATTTAAAAGCTCCTTCTAAATTATCCAAGACCAAAAGTAGGTTTTTAAAATGAAATCTTTAAAGTTTTGCATAATTGACAATGCTCTGTTTTGGAGAATCATGAAGGTATCATTCTTAACTGTTTATTAAAAGAAGAATATGACAAGGTGTTACAAGAGTTTCATGCAGGTGACTGTGGGGGACATATTTATTGGAAAACCACTATTGAGAAGATTCTTAGAGCTGGTTTCTATTGGCCCACTTGTTTTTTGATGTAAAGAAATTTGTAACCTCATTTCATAAATGCCAAATTTTCGAAGGAAAGAAAAAAATTTTACCCTTGCCCCTAAAACCAATATCTGCTGAACCACCTTTTTAGCAATGGGGTCTTGACTTCATTGGTGAAATCCACCCACATTCCTCTTCCCAACACAAATGGATTCTCATTGCTACATATTACTTTACCGAATGGATAGAAGCCATACCATCAAGGCAAGCAATTGATATTGTTATAATAACCTTCCTTGAATCCAACATCCTATCTAGATTTGGGTGCCCAACCAAGATCATCATTGATAATGTAGCAGCCTTCAAATCTAAGAAAATGGTTGATTTATGTAACAAGTACCATATAACTTTGGGCCATTCCACATCTTATTACCCATAAGGAAATGGACTAGCAGAGTCATCAAATAAAAGTTTGGTGAACATCATCAAAAAACTATTAGAAGACGACAAAAAAACATGGAACAAGAAGCTAGTGAATGCCTTGTGGGCAGACATGCTAACCAAAAAGAAAGCCATTGGTACAAGTCCTTATCAATTAGTTTATGGAATGGAAGTTGTTTTCCATTCTTCTTTTGGAAAACCATTGATGAATTTGCTCCAAGAGTTGCAGGTGGAACCAAATAACATCCAAAGGAGAATCAACCAAACTATTCACTTGTAGCAGACCAGGGAAGAAGTGTATATCAGATCTCAAGTTGTGTAGGAAATTATCAAGAAGGCTTTTGATAAAAGGACTAAGGCAGAAGATTTTTACCTAGGAGACAAAGTTTCGAAATGGGACTCAAGAAGAGAGGATAAAGGTAAACATGGGAAGTTCTATTTCCTATGAAAAGGCCCATACATCATCTATGAATTCATAGGTAATAATTCTTTCTTCCTCAAAGAAATGGATGGCACAAAGGCAGAAGGAGGACCAGTTAATGGTCGAATGCTTAAACACTACATTGAACCTAGTTACTGATTCCACTAATCATTTGTACATATTCTATTTTCAAAGTCTAGAGTTGATTAGATAGTGAATTTTTGGAGTTGCAGCCCGAAGAGAAGACCCTAAGCTTCAAAGGTTTTACTATCATAAATAGCAATAAGGCAGAAAAGTGAAAGGGAAAAGTTGCAGAAGAACATCAAAACAATTCAAAAGGCCATTGATCTACAAGTTCTTCACATTTCATCAAGAAATGTCATCCCCAAGTGGAGCCACTGTTAGGTTCCTATACCAATAAGAGTCATAATTTTTGAATGGCTGAGATTAAACCTGTAATATGTACATACCTTTGCTTTCTACAAATGTTTTCCACATTCAAAAAATTAAAAAATGTAAAGAGGTTATGTCCTAAAAGAAAATCAAAAGACAAAAAGAATAAAAAGGTCAAAAAAGATGAAAATATGAACCCCAAGGAAAAAAGAAAATACCATGAAAGTGTGCTAGTCAAAATGCCACTACTATTTACTTTTTATGCATAATAAATGATTGTGTGCAATTTGCAACCTATGCCACAATCCATGATAGGCAAAATGTTTAAACTTGGCTATTTCATGTTTCAATTTCATGTTTATAAATAGAGAATAAAAATATGACCAAATAGTGTAATCTTGGCAGATAAGTAAATTAGGTAGAGTAAATAAAAGAAGCTCAACTATTTAATCTAAGCCCTTGGATGTAATAAGGTTAGATTTAGCTAGATTACTATTGTAAAGAAAAGAAAATATTTGATAAGGGTTTGCTAGCTTAAATGCACCCTAATAAAGGGAAGTAAAAATGATAGGATAAGTAGATGGGTAAGTAGAAGAAAGGTTGCAGAATTGTGATGATTGTTAGATAAAAGCATATTAATCACCCTCATCATGAAAATTCTAAGTATGAATGAGAAATTGGACTGGCATAAACTCACAAAGTCAAATTAACTAATTTCCACTCACTCATTTCACCCTTTACTTAATTAATTTCCCACAATAAGTTTGAAGTACCCAAAATCTTAAGTCAAAGGGGCTTAGACCATTTCTCTGACTTCTTGAGGGACCGGACCCTCGGCCCAATGACTTATAGATCTTAAGTACTAAAATCCCCTCATAAACATTCACCCCCTTCAACTCATTCATTTTCCCCTAATAAATCCCTTTCCTAAGGTTAAAACACCATTTTCCTAAGGAAAAGCAATCACCCCCATGGATACCCCTTTTTATGAAAAACCCACAAAAATGCACTTAGCCTAAGTTATAATGTTCTATGTAAAAAGCAATAAAATTACAAAAAAACATTATGCTTAGCGCACTTCATTTATCTCCCACAATTTTCATACTAACATTTAACATTATTTATATGTTAATTCCCGAAGAAAAACCCCTTTTCCCGTATATTCTATTAAACCCCTTTAATATTAATATCCCGCCCCCGAAGTTTGAAATATAAACTTTATATTACCCAACCCCGACAAATGACATAATTAATCGATCTGCAATTAATTAACTCAACCCATTCACCAATCAAATTTCACCCAATACCTTAATCCCCGCTTTAATCCCTCATTAAACTAAAACCACCGTGTTTAAATGCCCGTCAGGCCCCTCCATTACCCTCTGTGCAACTCCCACACCTGATCACCGCATGATCTCCCCCCTCCCCATCCGCCAACCCATGTTGATTTCAAAAGGGCCCGAAGTCTGAATGATACCTGCCCAAAATGGGTTCTTTTCCATCAGGCCCCCGAAGCGACATGGCGCTCGATGAGTGGAATTGGGTGACCTACCCCCAATACCGCCAAGTGCCCAAAGGCTGTACGAAGTAAACCGCTTACCCCCAGCCTGCTACCTGCCAAAACTATCACTGTTCATCCCGCTACATGACAAACAGTCACTATTCACCCATACCCGTCAAATTGAATTTTTGCGCATCAATCCAAAAAAGCCCCAAATCATTGTTTTTATCATTTTAACTGTAATTTTCCATGCACGTGCCTGTGAACGTTGAAAAGTCATCAACCCACATACACATGCACACTGAAGATGCTAAAAGCTCCTAGATTGCCTTCCAACCTGATTCAAGCCTTTTCAACCGTTCAGAATTGCCAGTTACTTGGTTCATACCCTGTTTTCATCAATTCCAGGTATTTAAGCCAAAATCCATTGAAAGCCTTGTTAATTTACGAACCAGTCTCTAAATATTTCTTAATTGAAATTAAAGGGAACTTTAGTAACATAAAACCCACCTGGAATTGAACCCCCATTATCTCAAAAACTAAAAATTTACTTTCCCCCCATTCTTAAATCCACAAGAACTAAGAATGGTTTCCCCAATTTCCATGGATGTCAAGGCAATTACCACTTCTCACCTGGACCTAGACCACCTTCCTCTTGCTCATAAAGACTTCCAAATCAAGGACACCTCTGTCCATGAATCCCCTTTTAAATTGTACTGTTGATACAGAGACCAATACCTCAACCAAGCTGATAAAATAGGTATGTGGGAATCTAATTTTCCCAAATACCAATTCCCTGAGGTGCACATCTTTCCGGAGATTGTCCATTATTGCCATGCAAAATACATTCTCAATAAAAGAGCAGTGATGTCCCCTAATCACACCATACTTTTCACCATCACTGCCGAGTCAATCAATGAAATGCTGCAACTACAACCAAGGTAGAACTTAACTCCTATTTCAATTGGTGACTTACTAGACAAATTTCCCAATCTCACCACTGCCAAGTTTGCTCAAATGTTCCAAACTTTTATTGTAGAATAAAAGCATACCCACAAGAACCTCCCCCATATATGTATACCATATTTTCTCAGTTTGGCCAAGACATTGTGTTAATGATATCCAATATCTTAGGCTATACAACCTGTGAATACATAGATGAAATAATCCTAGCCTTCATGTCCATTTCTACTCCAAAATAGCCCCGTGCTATCATGTACGATTATGCCAAGTACATAGCTGATAGGATGCATGAACAATTTTTGAGAATGAGTAATGAAAGAGTGTTTAAGTATTCTTCAGTTTTGTACCACCTTTTCTTATACTACCAAGCTGACAAGTTCCCATTCACTCTCCAAATGCTTGACACTAAAGGTCATCCTAGGTCAATAATTTTTTGGACTCCTTTGATACACAAGTATGATTCCCCATATCCATACACAGATTTCATTGATCTTTTTGTACATCTAGTAGTGACCATGCTGTTAGAAATTCCTCCTCGAAGAATCAGTTCAAATATCAGGAGGATCCTGTAGCTGTCAAAACAACGCAAAGTGGGAGATTGGTACTTGTACCAAAATCACACATAAATTAGGATCTATGGATGTGAGTTGGCCCATATAAACTGCCCAAGTACCTCCCAATGAGGTTGTTTTCTCTGGAGTACTACATGCAAATAATCAACTCAAATGAGGTACATTTTGTTAAGGTGAAAAAGAAGGTCCAACTTAGAATCAAAGATCAAATAGGCCCCTTTATATGTAATAGCAGAGAAATTAGAAGAGAAGTAGAAGAAATCCTTAAGAAACTTAATCTAAAACAAAGCTTCATGTGGAGATATGACCCCTGTGACTTCATTTGCAATAGAAGATAGAAAAACAAGATGGCTCCCTACATTCACCACCGAATCCCTGAGATAGCGAAATATGCAAACCAATTGGATTGGGTGGAGATACCCTAGTGGATAGGGACATCACTGAAGTTACAGTTGAAAACGCTCTAATTGATTTAGAGAAAAGGCTTGATGACGGTTCTTTCCTGTAGGTGACAGGAGAATCTCAAGCCCAAGGACAGTCCCAAATCCAAGGAAAATCACAAGCACAAGGAGAATCTCAGGCACCAAGTGAATCACAAATAGAAGAAGAATCCCAGGTGTAGGAAGATTCAGAGCAGCCATACCTATCAGAGGAATTAGGTCAAACAGGTATACAACGACCCACTATGATTACTCCCCTAACTTGAAAACTCCTCTAAATGAGGAGGAAAGTGTCAAAAGGAATAGGGAAGAGGCCAGTACATCAGGAAAAGAAACTACACATAATATGTAGAAACCAACCTAGTCAAAAGGCATAGGTTGAATCATGTTTTAGAATAGGAATTCACAGAAGAAACAATGGGGGCCACCAACACAAAAAGAGAAAGAAGCAGGCCTGCCACTCCTTCTGAGGGCACACTAGAACCTTCTGTTATCGAGAAAACTAGTGTCCATTTAGAGCTACTAGTCTCACTAAGATGGGTAGCTACCTTAGAAACAAACAAAATAAAGTTACTTGTGTTTTCCTTTATGAGAGATAGATGAGAGAGAAGCAGAGAGTACCAGCCTCAGTCTTTCACTTGGCTCCTTGCTTGTTTCCTCCCTCCTTTGATAGAGTTTCACTACTCCTTCTTTACTTGTCTCACTTCAAAGAACACCTATAGAGTCAAAGCAACATAATACCATCAAAGCATAGATATCTATAACCATAAACAATATAGGATCATATATATATTAACCATACAAATCCATATATCAATTCAAGATTGCAAGATATACAAGAATATGGAGGAAAACTCAAATAGCTTTATTGATAGAAGTAGTAGAAGAGAGGATTACAACCCATTGGTCTGACCCAGTGCCATCCTCCCAGCATGAAAGCCCTCTTTACCTCATGAAAAGCTAGATCACCCAACACTATGATGTTCCACAGAGAAACCAACAACACTTCCTTACAAGATACAAAATTCCCACCAGCCTCTAGATCTCTAGATGAGGGATCCATAATATAGATGTTTGCAGGTGGGTGAGTCAGCTTCTGGGATTTTGATTAGTGTGTCATCTCTCTAATAGTTCTTGGTTCCACTTGGAGATTTCATGATCTCTTACTCATCCCTGGGTGAATTCAGAGAGGCAAGTGTCAAATGGGTAGTTTCTAGAAGATTCTCTGGGTTTCCATCTAGCCAACTGCCTCTGCCATTTGTTTGCTCTCACTCATCGCACCCTACAGAAGGGATTTTCAGTATGCATCGCACATTTTGCATGTTGTAGGTGAGATGCATCGTACCCTTAGAAATAAACAGTCTGTATGGTCTTGTTTTGACCAGTTCTGAGTAGTTTTTCAAGGAGAACTTCTGGGAGATGATTTAATCAGCTGACCTTGCTCCTTTAGGGTATGAAACAACACTTTTAGGGGCTTAGAAGCCCTTGGTTTATGGACAAATGAGATTGGGGTTGCACTGCCCAAATATATCTATAACACCTTCCACATCAAACACTTAGATGTTGGAAAGGCAACAGAGTGTTGAAATGTCCTCCTTTAGGATGCCAGCTAAGAGAGATCGAGACATTAGAGAAAGGTACAAGGATATAAAAGCTAGGAATGAGACGCTAAAAGCCTAGACTTATGCATAGTACCTCAATATGGATAAAACTATATCTAGGGTCTTCAAACCCGTTCAATCTTTGCCCGAAGTATAAGTCGATCCACGTGAAAAGATGTTCTAAAGTCGAACATGGAAAGAAATTGCTTGATTACCAGCCAATGATGTAAGTTGTTAATAGATGCAAGAGGAATCACCGATAATGATAATGACCCTTAAGGTATTGTAGTACAATTCATGTGGTGTGAATATGGGACTTGACATCGAACAACATGCAAAATCTTTCGGTCGAAGGTCATTGATGTAAACCTGTCGCCGGAAGTGAGAAACTTGCCATTGAGGCATGCAAGCTTCAAAGTACTGAAATGGTTGTTCCTAAGTCGACTTCCTGGATAATGAGTTGATGTTGACAAGAAGTGACCCGTCGTAGGAGGGCCTTAATGAATCCCACATATACGACACGAAATGGAGCAAGTGATTTTGTGGAGGTGAAAGTGATCTGATGATACAAGGTTCAGGGTGGTGGTCATGAAAGAATGAAGCATGAAGGTATTGCAGTGGATGAGAAATAAGCTAGGTTGGTGAATTCTCTGAGTGACTTCTCTTCAACATATCGATGACACTGAAATGGATTGGTAGCATTAACCCCAAAAATGGATGGTATAGAGGACCAATGGTGATATGATCAGTGAACAGAATAACCCAACCCAACTTAATCATGGTGATGGAGTGAAAGTGTCATGTTCAAGAGTGATCTACTACCAATAAAGTTTCTTCAAGTTTTCTTCCCAATTGTTTCCTGGTCATTTCTGACCAGTACCTCTTTATTTTTGTCAAGCTTGAGGAGGATAACATATGCTTGTTCTATAATTTGCCCTTCGAGCAAACCCGTCGCTATGTTTTAGTGAACCTAGCGATAGTGAAACTCGCTCTTGTCTGCACGAACAAGTTCGTCGCTATTGTTTTAAAGAGTTTAACGACAAAGAAAACTCGGTCCTTTTCAATTTTAAAGAGTCTGAAAAGAGATAGAAAGGAAACTCTAGTAATCCTTTTTTGTAATATAATCCCTTAAGTCCGAAAAAGTATAAAATAATACAAAAGGGATGACTTTTCGATAGTTTTAACGAGCCCAACAAGGCAAGCGCTCGATCTTTCTGTGCAATGATCCCTCAAGTCCAAAAAGATTAAAATATAGAGGAGGGATGGCATTTTCAATCACTTTAACAAGCTAGAGAGGCCAATTGCTCAACAATCTTTTCATATTTTACGAGTAAAATGAGAAGAGCTTAAATGAGACTCATTTTTGGGGAACGAGTGATGTTTTCAGATAGCAACTAGTTCCAGGTAAGGTTTGGAACTTTTCAATCACAGCAGTGTAAAGAAGGTGGCTAATAGAATCACTTGTCGCCGTTGTTCCTCAAAAATGGGTAAACAATCAAACGGAAGCGTATGATCGGCTAAAAGAGAGTGGAGGTGATGGTAAGAACACGACCAAGGTTCAAAAGCTGATAACAATGCGATTGCAATGGTTATTTACCAAAGGTGGGTTCATTTTTTAATGAGCTTAAACTCTGGTGGAACATATGCTCATTGCTAGGTTTATTTTTTAATGAGCTTGAACTTCGCGTAAAACGGCTCGTGCCAGTTGTATAATAAGGATGTCTCATCGATAGGTTCATTTTTTAGGGAGCATGCCCCATTCGAAGCTTTGCTCCAGAGCCTTTCATTATGCAAGCTAGGAATGACCAACTACTGTCCTAAGGGTTAATTAACTCCTAGGGTTAGGTAGGAAAACTCTTCCTTTACTTTGTCAGTGCCATTTGGCCCTTGCAAAGGTGAATGGTTCATCAGACCAATCACCTAACTTAAGCAGTTGAAGTCAGTAAAAACTATGGGGTTAGAGTTAAGCTGATCGCTTTTCACTTGTATGCAAAAGGTTTTCATGCCCCCAGGTATAGTGAAGTAGAGTTTCCAGGTTACCATACAGAAGTTCTTGCATCCACAAGATGTTTCCACCTACGTAGTAGACGAAAACACTCCCTTGGCTTAGTCCATCGAAATGGATGAAGGTGATTCAAGTTCAAATCACCTAACCTTAACGACGAAATCCTATTCCAATCTAATCCCATTTTCCTAACAGACGGGTGTGTCAGACTAGTCATATGTCCTCCGCAGAAACCTACCTTATACCTAAATTTTTCCTACTGAAGCAGACCAAGGTGTATGTTCCCTGGGTTTAGTCACATTCACCGAATCACTCTCATTCATCAGGTGGATTGAATGGAGATTGATGAAACATTCCTTGTGAAATAATACCAGTTAGGGATGGCACTTGACTATTAGCTATGTGTGAACTAGGGAAAGAAAGCTGGTCTACGAGCTTGACCACTCTGCCTCCATGCGGAAAACAAATCACTCGAAAGAGTGAGGAAACAATAGCTCCCATGCTATAAATGTAGTCATGCCCAAGGAGTAGATTGTAATCTAATGGCCCTTGGACTACCATCATGTTCAGATAAACGGTTTTCCTTCTCAAAGTTATAGGAAAATTTGGAAGGATCCCTAATGATCGACTGGTTCCTTTGTTGACGACTATCAAATTTCGAATCTCAAGCAGATGCAATAGCGAACCAAGCACTTTCCAAGCAGTTGAGGAAAGGATACTCACAGAAGCCCCTTCATCTATGATAGTACCAACCATGACCATTCTCTAAGCTTGCACTATGATTCAGAATGGTACATTAGATGGTATATGGGGTCTGCCTAGTAGATTCCAATCGAAAGAAATGACTAGGTTGCTTGGAGGAGGGACCGAATAAACGGCGAGGTAAATCTTTGACGAACTTCCTTCCTGTGGTAAAGGAATAGGTAGATTGCCCCCATGTTCATTGGATTCTGTGTTAACAAAAAGAATTTGAACAGTGTCGTTCTCATTCTCCTTGGTGATTGTATCATCTGAAGGTAGACCTTCTGAAGACAAGACTGGGTCGACTACCATCTCGAACTGTTGACTTTGGTCTGGTGTGGACTTAGAGGGTTTATCTTCAATGATAGATGCCTCAACTGACCACAAAGGTGTGTCAGTCAACTTTTCAACTAATGATGGACTCAACAAGAGTTTCTTGTATCCAGGAGGAAGCCCTAGCGGTGAAGCAGGATGGTTATCCAAGAATCTTTTAGCTTCATCTAGGAAGGGAAAATGGTGGATGGCATGATCACCTTCACACAGTCTATAAGGAATTTTAGATCTTCCTTTTTGTCCATTGACTTCGTTTTCACTAGTTGACGGTGTACTTTCAACATGATCGTCAGAGATTGAGGACACCGGATTGTGCAAGCAAGGAGACCAGTCCCTTAAGATCCGTGGGATGCAAGGAAAATCTCGATGATAGTGGTCTCCCTTGTAAATGACACATGGAGATTTAGGTTTGGATGGTGTAGTGTGTGGATTTTTCCCAGATGATGCGTGGTTGCCCCCTTCTGCCATTGGCTTCTTCTTCTTCTTCTCCTTCCCTTTCTTCTTCTTCTCAGTTACTTGGTTTTTAGTTTTTTCACCAAGGGAAGAGGAATAAGGAGAGGGAGAAACAAACGAAGTAGAATGTTGGAGGGTAACTCTAGTATTGTCTGGTTGCTGATTTGATTGCTTAGTAATCATGGTGCTTTGAATGACAAAGGTTGAGAAAAACCATACTGGCAGGCCAATTGTCAGTCCTGGAAGGGACAATGTGGCCATATGAGGTGCACCAACATCTCCCCAAGAGGAAAAGAGACTAGGATTCCCCCCAAGGGGAAATCCTTGGTTGGTGGACTCCATTTTCTCAACCTAAGACCAATGAGGGAATAGTGACGTTATTCTGATTAAAATAAATTTTATGATGCTTTGACACAACTTGCTTTTTCAATTTTTAAGAGTCGAGAAAAAGCTAAAGGTGACTCTAGTCGCCTTCGATTTTAAATGAGCCTGAAGTGACAAGTTGCTTAGATGGACCTTTTTCTTTTAAAGGAGTCTAAAAAGGATGAAAAATGAACTACTCTGGAAATCTAGATAGAGGCGATTCACAAAACCAATCACAAAACTGTAGAAATAACTTTTATAATGGTACGGTAGTCATCTTCCATGCTTTGTTTCAATGCATTGCGAATTGATAGGTTGTGCGCGGCAGACTGTCTATCCTAAAGGATAAAGGATAATGCTTTATTGTGGTCTCCCAATATATACTCGACGGTACGGTGTGAAGCCAAGTCCAATACTGGTCACTTGTTCCCATCTCAAAGAAGGAGGAATCACCGAACTATGATGAAAGAGGATTAAGTTACCAGGCTTTTACGATGCCCAAGAATACGTCTTGCCTAAGACTTCTAAATGTTGTGCGTGAAGTTCCAAAGAGGATTTTATGTTCATTGAAATTTATTTTACAGTTGATCTTTCTTAAGAAGTTTTCTTTAAGGTTCACCGCATGATGTAGATATACAACTCCTAAATATGCAATCTAAGATGATAAACAGTCATTTACTTTCCTTTTGCAATGAAAATCCTAGCTACTAAGGAAAGAGAAGTAAAATCCTTTCATCATAGAGCAGAGAGCACACACTAAGATGCACTGTCCTAAATCAATTTCCACAAGTAGTCTAAATGAAAATGCACATGCATATATTTTTTTTTTCGCTTTCTTAATGTGTGAATGACAAAAATAATGCTAAGTACAGATCTGAACTATTTTTTCTTTCAAAGCGATAGTACTAACAATTTTCTCTTCAAAAAATGAAAGGAAGACTAAGACGACACTTTGCGATTTCGAATTCAAAAATTGCTTTCGACACTTGAAATACTATTAATACAAATCAAATACAATGGCAAAAGTGTAATCAACTATCAAAAATAGGAAGATTCTTTTCTTTGACTGAAAACGACACTTGCAACACTTCGGTTAAGCTACAGTTTGCCAAGGGGAACTGTAAATGACGAAAAATACATAAAAACATTCACAATTCTTTATCAATGGAGGCTGAATAATGCAAAGGAAGGGAGTTTCAACAATGATATACTAATCACAAACAACAAAACTACTGAATAAAGCTAAAGACAATGAATAAAAAACAAAAATCTAGAGGCAGAAATAGTCTTATTTGATCATTGCACCTGTAACACAGGGAAACAGGGATGCATCTCACCTACAACACACAGGAGGTGCGATGCATCCAGACTGCTAATGGGAGACAGTGCGATGGTCCAAGAACGAGAATGAACTTGGTTTTTACTCACAGATTGTAGCTAAGTTCAGGGGTTTAGGTTGAGCTAATGATAGGTAGTAAACACAAAGTATATGTTGTGTGTGGAGCATGATTGTTCAGAGGTCTTTGTTTTAGCCGTATGTATACCCTAGGAAGTTTTGTACACCCCTCCACGCGGGGGGGCGCGGGGGTCCGGGGGCCAGCGGTCCCCCGGCGGGGGCTCGGGGGCAGCGTCCCCGAAGCTAAAAACAGATGTAAATCTGCCTTGTAAAAGTATAGTAATTTCTAGTCAATCTGGGCCGTTCATTAGACGGATGATCTGATAGTAGAACTTATGTTTAGTTTAGGGTTTTTTGCCCTAGAAGGAAACCCCTCTCTTTGTATGAGGGTATTGTATTTGAGGCGGCGATATAGATGCGTATTCCGTGTGTGAGCGAGAAACAGAGAAGTGAGACTGTGAGAGAAAACAGAGGATATTACAGTGGCTTTGTTGTAGGTTGTGTCTCTTCATTTTGCTGGATAATAGAAAGGAAGGACTGGCTGTTCGAGGTGGACGTAGCCCAAACTGGGTGAACCACGTATATCTGTGTCTCTCTTGTTTTGTGCGTTTTCCGTGTTTATATTTCTGCAATATTTTATGTGTTCCATTACTCCGTAATATATAATTTTCTAACAACTGGTATCAGAGCCGAAGGTCTATTTGGCTGATAAACTCGCAGGAAAGAAGGGTTCCTAGTTCGAGTGGGAGCA
>APFE031439893.1:0-10524 GCA_000404065.3 Pinus taeda
ACGATGCCTCATGATCTACATGTGTACTTGAAGAAGCCAAGTACACATCCCCACCTTCATCTGAGGTGGTTTTCGCCTCTGCAGAAGGATCATCATCAAATCTCTTTCCTTTGTCAGGAGCTTTATATTTACAGTCCCTTTTGTAGTGCCCTTGCTTTCCACATTTCCAGTAAATCACCTTTACAGGTTTTCCTGGAGATTTAGATCTCCCACTCGATGAATTATTTTTGTTTCTGTTCTAGAACCGTCCTCGTACAGACAATGAATCACCATTCCGGCTCTCCATATTTTTTCGTCTCATCTCCTCCATCGGCAAGGATGAGACTATTTCATCAAACTACAAGGTAGTTGCATTGCTACCTATTGCAATAACCATAGTATCCCATGAATCTGGTAGAGAACACAACAAACTGATGCACTTATCTTCATTTGAAATTTAATATCAACAGATAATAACTGACTTACCACAGTATTAAATTCGTTCAGATGCTCTGTCACCAAGTCTTCATCTTTCATCCTCAGGTTATACCAAAGAATCGAGGGCTAGGTCGTGCACAACAGAGTGCAAAGCAGAGATAGGACACATTATTGTAGCAGGTAGTGGAAAAGCCCGAAAACATTATTGCAGCAGGGTGTGGAAGAGAACAGGAAGAGCAGAAAGCTGAAGAGGAGAAACAGAAATGGAGTTGCACGACAAATGTCAACCATATGCCAGTTGAAGGTGCACGCCAAGTGTCAAGCATAGAAACAAAAGGTAGACAAAAAAGATCACTCAAAGGAAGGTCTATCGGCCTAAATATGCATATGCTAGGCCTTGGGTGAAAATATGGCGAGGATGGGGTGTGAAAAAGTATTTGAAATATATTTTTTCAATATTCCTTCCCAACGGGTTGGGTAAAAGAGTGGTGAGGGCAGGGGTGTGAAAGTGTATTTTTTTAAATATTCATTGTCCATGTATGTATACAATTTTAAAAATGGAGATCCGAGGTTGGGTCAAAATGCTGTGAAAGTGGGGCGGGGAAAAATGTTAATTTTTCATATTTTTTCTAAAAACAATTTATTTATTTTCTAAATGATTTGTCCAAAGTTTATAGTATACAATTATTTTATTTAAAATTTATAGAAAATATACCATTACAACCATATTAAAAATATTAATGTGGTTGATATCACTGAAGGTTTTATTTGTATCTGTCATTGATAAATATATAACAAAAAAACTATTGCAACAAAAATATTTTTATTAACTTTGATTTTATGTAACTCTTAAGAATCCCATGGCATGATAAAAACAAAAGTGTTGAAGAGTTTCTATCCTTTGCAAACAAGATATAAGGTAGTTTTTCCTAAATTTAAGTATCCTTTGAAAATCCCTAGCAAATTGGTGGGCGGGAGCCAAGTGGCACTAATCTAATTTTTTAAATTGATTAAAAGTCAATGTAACCTAACAAATTCTTTAACATACTACACTCGTTGATAAGCATTCAGATGAAGCATATGTTGAGCATATTCCTTTGAGAATTGATAAGCATTCAAAGGAAGCATATGGTGAGCATATTCCCTTGAGAATTGATAAGCATTCACACCAAGCATCTCCTCAGCATATTCCCTTGAGAATCAATCTAATGGTCAATTAAAAAAAATATAAATAAAAATCAACATATCCTCATCCGTCTTAAGTTGAAATAGGAAGCCTTGCTAATGATCATTAGAAATTTGAATACTTTTATAACCAAATAAGCATTTAGGCTTTGTATGTTAGGGAATAGTAAGATTAGCCAAGCTTTCTAAACTTGATAAAGTTTAAAATAAAATAAAATAAAATATAGGAATGTTAAGGGTTGCTTAAAAATGTGGTGAGAGTGGAATGTGAAAAAGTGTTTGAAATACAATCCTTCAATATCCATCCCATCCCATGCGTAACAATAAAAGCATGGGAATGTTAAAGAATGAATTTCAACAAAAACATGGGAATGCTAAGTTAAAAATGAATTTCAATAAAAACATGGGAATGCCAAGTTAAAGAATGAATTTCAATAAAATCATGGGAATGCCAAATTAAAGAATGAATTTCAAATAGGTGGAGGTTGGAAGTGGGGATAGGAGGATGAAAGAGTGCATTTCAACTCCATCCCCATATTCCAAGTTTTATCCATTTTTGGTTATGTGGACCACCCACTAAAAGTGGGTAAAGGGTGAAAGAACCATATTGCACTCTTTCACCCTCTTTTGGTGGTGGACACTCCCTTCTAAAACAAAAGGGGTGTGGAGCCAGAAAAAGTGAAATTTTGTTTTTCAATTCCTTAACTTATAGACTGTGTGTGGAGGGAGGGATGGGGTGTGGAGGTAGAAAAAATGAAATTATATTTTTTTATCCCTTAAATTATGGATGAAAGATTCAAGTTGCGTTATTTCACCTCAAGGGCGAATATACCTTTTACTCTATTCCATTAGGGTGGTTGGAACCCCATAAAGGTGGTACGAGTTAAAAGAAAAATATCCCCATTGTAAAATGGGTGAAAGAGTCAAGTATGTTATTGCAACCCACACCAATTGATATCTTAAACGCCCTTCGTCTCTCTAGGATGAAAAAAGTGCATTTCACTATATAGAAAAAGTGCATTTGGCTCTTTTATAGTCCTATCTTGTCCCCCAACAACCACATTTATGCATGGAAGTGGCAGGAAGAGCATGTGGAGTGTTTTTATTTTAATTCTTATGCATGAAGGTTGGGATGGAGATGTCTAATCATAGAGCACATGAATATGGGAATGAGAGTTCATTGTATGCCTTTATTTTTACTTTTATCCATGAGAGTATGGGTGGGGATGGGGACTAAAAGAGAGCATTTTTATAGATGAGGGTGTCGATGGAGATGCTTGATGGTGGAAGAGTTCATAAAAATAAAAATTAAGGAAAATTATGCACCATTAGCTCCACCAATCCCTAACCTCATACATGATGATGGGAGGAAGATGGTGGGTGGAAAGGGGAGTCCCAAAATAACATATATGTGTGTAACTATGCTTATTTGTATGTAGAAGAGTGATGATTAGGGTCAAGGGAGAAAAAGTGTTTTCTAAGGTGGGGGATGAGTGCATTTAAAATTCATTTACCCTGCACCTCTCCACCCTAATGCATGGTGGTGAAATGCACTCTTTCACCTCCCATTGTCTCACTTTCATGCATGGTGGTGGGGATGGTAGTGGGCTAAGGAGTGCATGGTGTGTCTTTATCTCCATCTTCTTCTTATTCTTCTTTCATAGAGTGGTGAGGGTGCATATCCATGGAAAATATGTGTGTGTTTGTGTGAATTTGCTTATATTTTAAAGCATGAGGGTCGGGTTAGGAGTGAAATAATGAATCTCATATTAAGAGGAATGAGTGCAGCCAAAATGCAGCTAATCACCCCTATCTCTGCACCACCATGTATGATGGTGAAATGCACTCATTTAGTCCTCACTACCTCACTCTCATGTATGAGGGCAGGGTTTAGAGTAAGGAAATGATAGCATGGTGTGTTTTTATTTTATTTTTATGCTTAACGGTGGGATTTAAGGTGTTGTATTAATGGTTGAAATTAAAATATACTATTTCATCCCCCACCTCTTTAAAATGCAACTTTTTTCACCCTCGACCCTGCCCCACCATCATGCATGAGGAGATAGGAAGAGACTATGAAGGTAGGTGGGGTATACCTTTATTTTCTATTATGCATGAAGATGGTAGTTAAAAGGGTGAAACAACTACCATGTAGTCCTCATGCATAAAAATAAAAATAAATATTCCTCATTCACCCTCACGCCTCATGTGGCCAACTCTAATGCACACACTACTCCATCCTCATGCATGAGGGTGGGGCGAAATAGGGGGTGAAAAAGTATATATCAAATATGTGGGGATGAGAGATTGCAATGTAAATGCACACTTTCGTTTTCCACCCTTCCCCCTATCCTCGAAAATAAATTAAACATAAATAAACATTAGGTATTGGGCTTTTTTAATTCCCTTCCTAATTTGTCAGAAAGATGGTTAGAAACATTGCTCATTTTGTGAACTATCATGCATTGTTTGCGTGAGAAAAAATGTTCAAGTAATGATTTGGGTGTTATTTTTTAGTTATAGGAGAAGAAATGATGATTTCAAAAGGGAGTATTCAAATACTTCTAAAAGGTCACCAAGGCTAAAACTAAGCAATTGATGCCTCATAATAATGTTGAAATAGCAGTATTGCAAGAAATAAACTCGACAGAAAAATAAATAAATCACTCTAATTGGATAGTAAATGAAGTTATCTATAGATAGAATCATCATCATCACATCAACACATGAAAACACTAGATGTAGATGGAAACCCTTATGAGAGAAAACCAAAAATATTTTTATCTTATTCAATCCTTGATTACATAAATTTATAGGCACGATCACCCAAAATAGATTTTTAGGCACCGACCCCAAAATAGATTTGTAGACACCAAACTATTTTAGGCTACAACCTGATTGAGGCACCAACCTCTAAAATGTGCAAGCACAGACTTGTTGTAGGGCCCGACCTGATTGAGGCACCAACCTCTCAAATATGCAAGCACCAACTTGTTGTGGGCTCCAACCTGATTGAGGCACCAACCTCCTTCACCAAAACATAGTGGATCACTCTTCACAATCTTTCAAACTAGATCCACAAGGTCAACACATTAAACATTTCTTCCAAATTTGATCATATCAACAAAGCTTCAACCAATTCTTCAAACATCAATAGTATCTTATTCTTCAGTTCTTGTATCGACACTAAACATGTTCATATGGACCATAACATTTTAACAATAACTAAAGACATATAGCTTCATGTCCTTAAAAACATCTCTTCATGAATTTTCATGTCCCCTTTCCAAATTACAATAAAATTATAGTCATTTCCCCTTTTCCAAAAAAAACATATTGACCCTCAAATTAACGCATCAAACATTATGAAAGATTTTTATGTGATTCTAATGCATCCATCACAATGTATTTTTTAGTCAACTTTTCGAGCCAGCAAGTGTGGCTCATCATCAAGGCATTTCACTTTTTCAATCCACTGTCTACAAAATGCACATTTCTCGTGCACATTTGACAAAACATGTTTGTTCATTCTGTCAATTTTTTTTACATAATGCACTCTTGAGGGAAAAAATAATTCCAGCATTGTCGACCAAACTCAAACTTGTGACCTCTCTTGAACCAATCAAATTCATCATGAATTCATCTATCATGTAAATTTCAAATAGCAAGAATATATTAATCCTGGAATTCATTCAGATCGAATTTGAGAGAGAGCCAATTTTTCTTTTCGGCTTAACCACAAAGTGACACCACACTGATAAAACCAAAAGGTATGCCTTCAAGCATAAACATACATCATATATGTCTCAAACCAGACTTGTTCTTGGAACAGAACCAATTAATCCTTTAGGCTTAACCACTAAGCCACATCGTGTGTATATGTCTCAGCCCCAAACTTGAAATCATATTTAGCCATTGATTTATGTCGTGTGTGTATGTTCAAAAAAGAATTGAACCTATTCTTAACCATTGAGCCACATCATATATGTCTCGAACCAAATAGAGATGAGCATGCCTTGGGGCCTGCACCAAGGTCCATCTTGCGGACAAAACCAATACATATTTGAGCTTAGGCAGGAGCCAATGCACCTTCGATATTACCATGCACAAAATAAAACCAATATGCCTTCGGACTTCATCATATATGTATCGACACAACCAAAACCAATGCACCTTTGGGATTTACCATATATATCTCGGAACAACTAGAACCAATATTGTTTCAAGCTTTACCATACAAAACAAAACCAATATGCCTTTGAGCTTCACCCTATATGTATTGACATAACCAAAACCAATATGCCTTCGGGATTTACCATGTGTGCCTCAAAACAATTAGAACCAATATGCCTTCAAGCTTTACCACGAGTTACGCCATGTATGTCTCAGTCTAGATAGAGCCTCCAACCCTCACCATGCACTGTAAACCAGATAGATTAATCGATGATTGATTTCCCATATTAGGATCGCATCATGCACACACACACATATGTGTGTGTGGGGGGCTGGGGGGGGTTCCCCCAAGCTTGGTTGGAGCTGAGTAGATTTGAAACTTGGGTCTTTGGAAGTTTTAATTTTGGTGCTTGTGTATAACCTTCTGTGTGACCTTATTTAGCACCTAGATTATGACCGTAGTAGCCCCTAGGGCTTACAAAAGCCTCCATATGACCGTGTCATGTGACCTAGACCTTAGGAGCACATGGCTCATTCGATGTTGATGTAAACATGACATAATAATACTACATGGAACTCTCTTAGTGGTGCACAAAGGGCTATATTTCCAAAATTTGATATATCTAATAAGATAAAAGCTTATGTAGTTATGATATAACAAACTTTGTACAAGGAAATTGATAAGGGGCTTTGTTTGGTTTGTGGGATCATGGGCTCAACCCCTAATGACTAACTAATTTTTTTTGAAAGGGAGATATTCCTCTGTCAGAAGGTGCAATTTGTCACATTGTTGGAAATTCCAAGTTGTTAAGCCAAAAAGGGTCATTTTGTATAACACACCTTGAAAGTGCCATTCTGTTGAACAATTAACATTTATAACGTGTTTTTGGGTTTTCTGAGCTTCAAATTTAATTCTGGAAAAGGGGAAATGGCAATCATATCTTTGTGAACTTTCAGGGGGACATCAAGAGTCATGAAGGCATGTTTTTGGGTATCAAAAGTTATATTTCTCTTGATATTATGTTCCTAGATTTATATGTATGCTTTGGGGTCTATGAGAAGGTTTTGTATGCATGATAAAAACGAGATATTGGAAAGATGTTATGATTGCAGATTGTGACAGAAATGATATGATCACTTTGTAGAGACATATATTTGTTTTAGTGCTTATGGATCTAGTTCAAAATATTGTGAAAATTGGCCTACATTAGTTTGAATAAGGATGTGGTTGCCTCCATCGAGGTTGGTTCCTCAATCAAGTTGAAGCCTACTACAAGTCGGTGCTTGCATATCATCAAGGTTGGTGCCTCAATCAAGTCATAGCTTACTACAAGTTGGCTCTTGCACATTTTGGTGGTTGGTGCCTCTAACAGGCTGGTACCTGCAAATTTAATTTTGGGGGCTAGTGCCTTCAGTAGGTTAGCGCCTACAAATATATGTAATCAAAACGAAAGAAGATAAAAAAATATTGGTTTTCTCCTGCAAGGTTTTCCACATACATTAAGTGTTATCTTATGATGATATGTTTTTTTCTTCAGATCCACCCTAAAGGGATCACATCCCATCGGCTTATTAGCAGAGCCTAACCCTAAGGGCATCAAGGAAAATTGATCCCATGACCTCCCATTATTGAGGTGCTTTAGCAATGAAAACTCAATCAATTTGAGCTAATCCTCAAGGAAAATGATGTGATGATGTTATTTAATAATGCATGATTAAGTTTACAGTGTTAATTGATTACTAAATTGAGTAAATTGATAAAAATTGGTCATTGCACTTATTCACCCCCTTCTCATTGTATTTGGGTCCATTGAGTGGGCGTGTTACTAGTGACATTCTAGTGTGCAAATCCCAAGTTTTATGACTTGCAGTAAAGAAAAATTGATACTAGTGCTAATGGTGAAAGGAATTATGATTCACTTTTCACATTATATGGACGTCATGCTATAGATATTTCATATATTTTGTTTTCAAGGAATTGGATGAATGCATTGGTGGACTTCATGGTTTTAGTTGTTGCGGAGGCATGTAGGAAAAGTAAATATGGAGTTATGAATGATACAGACTAGTGGACGTGGAGGGCGTGGTTGCAGTCATGGGTTCGTGGATCAAGCAACGGTGAAGTCACAAAGGCACTATGAAACCCTACATTGCACATAGTTATGGAGATCATGAGGCTTAGAGCTTGTTAACGTGAGAGGATGGGTCAAGACAACGACTAGGCTAAAGTGGTCTTCATGGTTTTGTAGCTGTTGTGGAGGCATGCATGAAAAATAAAAATGGAGTTATGAATGATACAGACTAGTGGACCTATGGGGCATGGTTGTGGTCATGGGTTCATGGATCTAGCAGCAGTGAAGTTGCAAAGGCACTATGAAACCCTACATTGCACATAGTTACAAAGATCATGAGACTTAGAGCTTGTTAACGTGAAAGGATGCATCAAGACAACAACCAGGTTAAACAAATAAAAATAAAAATTATTAATTATTATAATGGAATTAATTATGGCATGTAAATGGACGTATTGTTGTAAGATTTGGTAAAGCATGCATACATGTGGGAAATCACGGGTACAATCTAGGTTTGGCCTAGGTGATAAGGGGATGTCAGGTTAACTTATACGTTGGTATAAAATCTGAGGGGGTAAGGGCTAGAGTGAGTGGGGTTGTCTCACTTAGCAATTTTGGTTGAATTTATTCAAGGAACCCCAAGTCAAGTTTAAGGGGTGAATTGTTAGGTAAAATTGACTTGGGTTTAGAGTCAAGGTTTACCAAGTTAAACAATGATGGTTTTGGGGTGCATGGTAATGTGTACCCATGGTTTTCTTCTCATGGTATTGCATGTAATGGAGCCTTTAAATGGCTGGAAAGACTTCATTGTAAGGTAGGCCAGGGAGGTGAACAATGAAAGCTCGAGGTTTTAGCCAAGGCTAATGAAATTTCATTAGCGTGGGTTTTTCCCTGAAGTTCAGGTTTTTCCCGATAAAGTATAGTGTTCATATTGTATTGTTTACATGTTTTGTTGTTGGTTTTTATTCCTCTCAATAAATCTTTTTAAATATAATTTTTCTCTTGAGTTAAAATCTTAACACTCACAAAGCAGGAACTAGACTAGGATACAATAATGCGGTGGCTGTGATAGTCACCCTAGCACTCCACCTCTTTCGCTTTAGTGGAATATCACCACACGGGAGGCTTCCCTATACATATATCACCTAAAAGCCTTCTATGGCAATAGGTTAAGGTGAGTTTTGTGAATAACTTAAGCAATGTAATTCTTAATTGGATTAGGGAATAATTCTTTATGGAGCAATGTACCATAAATTAAGCCTATAAAAGAGTGCTTCAAACTTAGGGTTTCAAGATATGATTCAACAAAAGTGCATCTAAGCATACAAGGACAAGGAAAATGTTAGGTAATATTAATAATAGGATATGGTAAACCTTCATCAAGTTGTTATTTGAAGCCTTGTATATAATTAGGGTTTTCTAAGGACCTAAATTACCTAAGGTTAATATCATCATCTCTAATGAGCCACATTTCACCATGAAATATACTAAATTATGAGTTTGTAGGTCAAGCAAGGTGACAGGAGGCCAAGTTAACTTCGACGTTCCAATAATTCAGGCCCTAGTTGGATGTGTCGCTTTCCCTAGCCTTTGCAGCCATCCTTGAAAGGTTGAAAAAAGAAAGAAAGAGGAACAAGGTAAGAGTTTTAATGAATTTTTTATCATCAATGGAACCCAGTACCTTTCTCTACTTGGGTGATGGATTCTTTGGGGTTTAAACCATAGAAATATCAAATTCATGCATGCAGTAAGGGGAAACCTTAGTTTCCACTTCCAAAACCTAGCTATATTTTAATGATGGGATAAATTAACTAGAAGTTTTCCCTCTACAAGGTTGTGAGATCCAAAATGGCTAAATAATTAATAGATTTGGAACATTTTAGCGTTCTAATTGAAAAGCTAAGAAGCGAAACACAAAACACATGAGATATTAAAAGAAAGGTGCAACCTTTATTTATATTATTATCTAAAAGTAATACATGCTAGAATGATTAATCATGAAATCCCCTTGCCCGATGGCATGCACGACTACTGAATAAGACTAAACGAAACACTGAAGCGCAATCATGGACCCTGAATGGATCCACCAGACAATTACACCCATGGGGTTTTCCTCCCTCGGATCAAAATAGAACTAGCATTGCCAAGTTCTCAATAAAACACAAATGGATAGATGGACTTAGGATGATCCCAATGCCTAGCTCCTACCCCCTCTTAAATAGACTTGAGGGTCTCTCTAGAAATATTATTTTATTATTTTCCCTCGAAAAATGAAGGAAAATACTATGGGAAGATCCCATGGGAGAATACCATGGTAAATACCATGGGTATATTTTTTCCATTTTGGTCACACCAAGAAAAGGGAATATCACAAATCCTCCTGCCAAAAGATTGCTTACCCTCAAGAAATCCAATTCTATCCATAATAGCAGCATTTGTACATTGATACCAAGATCCCATACATATGAGTATGCTATCTCATGCTTCCATGTTAAATGATCCTAAATGGATCCTCTGATCCCTCGACCCCAAAATATCCTTTGGTGAATCCTGATCTCAATAGATTCACATGGATCCCAATGCCACCTAAGTCCTGGGACATGTGGGTTATGATACCATATCAACCCTCCATCATTGTCTGTGCCTAAGGGCCCAAGATGCAATATTCCCTTGGTTA
>APFE031439897.1:0-22666 GCA_000404065.3 Pinus taeda
GGACTCTTGGGAATAGCTTGACACTCTATTGTACATATTTTATCTGCATTTTTGGCAAAGGAAGACCAGGGTTTTGCAACACTATTTGGGATTCATGTGGCTTTATGTGTTAATGGTGTGCTTCTTTCAGTATTTGTAAGTTTTTTATGTGTATCGCTTTCCTTCTCTTATCTTCTGCAATTGAACAAATGAAGTGTTAAGGTAGAATCCATAAATTTCTTATGCTCTGCCTTTAAGTTTGTTTGATTTTCCATGTTTTCATCTGTTTATGGAGAATCCTTGAAAGTTTCTTGCTCTCCTTAACCTCTCACCAGTCTGATTTATCCATTCATTCTCTTTAAATGCATCAAAACAATCGCCTATCTTGCCCCAAGTAGACCTCTGCAAAAATTGTGCCTCATCCCCGTACCCAAAATTGCCTTTCCCTTGAATTCAACAAAACTTCAAAAAAATCAATTTCAAACTCCTTGTACTTCATACCTAGCCTAAAATTAGTTATCAATTTAGTCATCTCGACCTCATTGATTACCTTTTGCCGAGATTGACTCAGAGAGAGCCCTCTCCTGTCCTCGTAGGGCTAGCTACGAGGTTGAGCGTGGTTTGATGTAGCCTCGAGTTTTACCTTATTTCAGCCTAAGGTAGATTTGAGCGCTAACAGGTTGAAGTAAGTTCTTTTGCAAGATCAAAAGCATTATTTCATCATTTGAACAACTTTGGAACGTCATAGTAATTATTGAGCTATTTGGATTAGTTTGCTTATTCTCAAATCTAAATTTCTGGAAGTCCCTTGTGGAAAATAGTAATAAATTTCTACTATTTTTTAGAACATGATAATGAGCTTCAATCGAGTTGATTCCACTTGCATTAGATCAAAAAACAATTCCAGTTAATAAGAAAATTTACCCCATTGCATTCACACTTCATTAGGTTATGCGTTTGATAGATTAACTAGCTCACTAGTTCTCGAATTTCTATATTTTAGACTAGTAAATTTCTGCTATTTTTTAGCATATGTTAACAAAGGTATTTTTAAGTTATTCCACTTTGAATGGAGACCTAAGACATCCTAGTCAGTAAAAAACATTACCCCATCCAATTTGGATTTGATTTTCTTGGTTATTCGGTGATTTATATCTTCTCGTAGAAAACTTGTTTCTTGTAGCATATTCTTGTTGTGTTGTTCCAGCATGTATATACTTCCCCATATTTGCTCAAAAAGGTTCGTTTTTTTCCTTTAGGGCTGAGTCATGACCCTTAGGAGCTAAATTTTTTTTTGAGGAGGAATAAACAACACTTAGTACTTTCCTTTTTACCCATGCAAAACATCTCAGCGAATTGAGTTAATGGACAAATTTATTGCTTGGATAATGCAATATTGATTTTCTTGATTGCCACATCAAATGAAATTTGTCAATGGATCAAACTATTTGAAATGTAATGATTAATATTTAGTTAATGATATTTAATTTAATAAATTAGAATAATTTTTCCTTTTTTGTATTTGATTTCTTGCAATAGGTTAAGGTTTCAATTTCTAGCATTTCCATTTTTGCAACTAGTTAAGATTTTATTTCATTACATGCACTCGATTACATCATGACAACAAAGGAAGGACACATTGTATGCTTCACATATAGTGCCGATACCTTTTAATTTTGTGCAAACCTTGGTTTGATAATTAAAGTTGGTAGCCATGGGAGTTGCAACATTCTTGTTGCAATACTCAGGCTCATCACTTTTTGGCGCCGTTGCTGGGGAGGTGTCAAAGTTTGCATTGTTTTCTTCCCTAATTTATTCATTTCTTTTTACTTTCTGAAAAAAAAAAAAAAAAAAAAAAAAAAATAAAAAAATAAAATAAAAATAAAATAAAAATATAAAAATTAAAAAAATAAAAAAATAAAAATAAAAAATAAAAAAATAAAAAATAAAAATAAAAATAAAAATCATTAGACATCTTTCATTTCAAGAACATAAAATTGCATTGCATTAAAATTCTTATTAAAAAAAAAATTCTCCAACACTAGGCCCCCCATTTGATCATGTGGTGCAGTAAGAGCCACATCACCATTCATGTTGGCAGGTAGAAGAAGAAGAGGTGACAGAGAAGGTCAGAGAAATGGATGGAGATGATGACAATGAGGAAGATCCTCTTGGATTTCCCATTCAAGATATTGATGTTAATGTGCACATGAAGAACATCCCTCCATATTTTCTTCCAAACTTTCTTGGTCTAAGGTCAGAGGATCCGGAAACCTTTCTCTTTGAATTTGAAATTGCTTGTAGATCTTATGGTTACTTATGAAAGACTCAAAAATTGAGATTGTTTCTGACAACATTGAAGGATAGAGCTCTTAAATGATTCATGAGTTTAGAGACTAATTCAATAAGATCATGGAATGATATGAAAAAGATATTTCTAGAAAAATATAAAGGTCGTGATATTAAAGAAGAAATCCTTATAATGAATAAAAAATAAGATGAGAACCTTGAGGATATAATAGAGAGGTTTATGTATAATATGAATAGGGAAAAACTACATCATTTAGGATCTGACACACTAAAAACCCTCTTACTTAGAACAATTAGGGATGAATGGACTGATCTCCTTGATCTCATGAGTAGAGGTGTTGTATACCAATTGTCCTTTGAAGAAATTTGTGAAACATGCAAACACATATCAAGAGGAAGGATAAGAGTAAGTCTATCAGCATCAAGATCGGTAAGTCAATCTAAACTTGGAAATTTTCTTGATAACTTTAAAACATAAATTCTTAACAATCTAACTAAACAAGTAGAAATGTTAAGAATACAAAATGAGAAAAAATAAGATGTTGATATTTGAGTTGCCCATGTAGAATCACATGATGTTAAATATTGGCCCTCATTATTAAGGTTGAAGGAATTTTACCAAGAGGACAATGGAGAAATTCAATTTCCGATACAACTATGCTATGTAACTCCAAGAGGACCATGGCAACCTATTCAACCTGATATGATGCAAAAGCCTAATTCACAATTTCAAGCTTATGCACATCCATCTCAAAGTAATTGGAACACACACTTTCCTTGGCAACCTTAGCCATCTCAACCTCAAAACCAATCTTGGCAACAAGGCTGGAAATGAACTTATGGGAGTCATCCAGAACATCTTGAATATTTTCCTCAATATCTTCCATACCCAAATCCATTCTATCCCTACCATTCACCTCCACCACAACCACAACCCCAACCACATCCATCTCAAAGATCCATTCCCACTCAACTACCTGTACCACCATTTCCAAACCCATACAAGGAAGTAGCTCAACCCACTTACAATGTTGAGGCACAACACTTCCAAAAATATCCTCTTGATGTCAATGGTATTAATATTAGTTCAAGAAGAGCATTGCAAAAAAGAGATTCTCTTGATTTCATTGAATGACAACATTCAGAAAAAGAAGTTTCAAATGAGAAGACCAAAGAATCACGGGTTGCACTTGATGAAGAGTAAACATCAAAATCCGAGATTGAGAAAGTTCTCTCATGTTTACCATAAGATCTTCCATGTGTTCAAGAGAATAATCAGAAAAAATAAACAGATATGAGCCTCATGGAAGAAGAAGACATCTAAAATGATCCAAATCAGCAAGTGAACCAAGGGCATCAAAACTATATTGCAATATGGTTCTAGACAATCAGTAATTTGCAACCACATACTCTTCTTCAACAATTCCTAATCTCATCTCAATCAAATCATTTGGTCTCTGAAATTCAGGTACCAATCATATATTTCAAGACTACACATCAGTTTATCTGTTATCTTGATGTGCACATGTCTCCATTGTAACTGTTCTTATACTTGAAAGAGATTTTGTTTTTCAAGTAGACTATGATAGAAAAAAATAAAAAATGGAAAATAAGAGAAAAAAAATAAAAGCTCCGGTGAAAGCCTCCTTTGAGGCGCCTGACATTGGCTCATTGGTTGAAAACCTCCATAAGGCAGTCAATGAGTTTGGAAAAAAGAGAAAAAAAAGAGAAAAAGAAAAGATCCTAGGTGAAAACCTCCTTTGAGGCACCTAGGAAAACCTAATAGCTGAAAACTGATTGAGGCGACTAGTAGACCTAGAAGAAAAAAATAAAAAGAAAAAAGAAAAAAATATTTTCTCAATTTCTCTCTCTCTCATGAATGCTAGCGCTCTCCAACCTCTGCAAGCAACAAAACCAAGTTAACCACCAAAAGAAAAGTTGATCAAAAGCCTAATCAAAGGATGTAAAACTTTGACTTTCTCCTCCTTTGCTCAGATGCTACAGAAATACCATGGCCATGCCAATCCATCACCCTCATCTATTCCACCATCCACTCATCATTCCCAAGATTTTACCACTCATTTTCCTTGTTGTACTAAAATGCTACAGGAAGGCTCTGTTTTGTTATAGGTAAGTACAAATACATAGAGCAAAAAAATATTTTTGGCATATCTTGAAAATCGTGCATCTATTTGCCATGTTGTTTTAGGGGGAGATTCATATGGATGATACCAACATGCCCAAGAAATTTCAGCAAATTACAGTGCACACTTTTTGAGAAATTGACCTCCATCACCTACAACCATTTTCGAATTTTCTCGATATTCGTGCATCCATTTTCCAAGTTGTCTCATGGGGATATGCAAGTGGATGATGGTAACATGGACAAGAAAATTCAACAAATTCCAGTGCACAGTGTTCGAGAAATCGACCCCCATCACTAATCTGATTTAGAATATTAGATTGATGTGCTAAGATCCTCCTCAGATTAGAAAAAAATACTTTCATTGTGCTTAAGGATTCATGAATTTTTGCAAGTGAAATGATGAGTTTTTATGTTAATTTTATGAGCAATTTAACATAAATAAGAGACTGAACAACATCATAAACATGTACAAAACAACATTAAAAACACATTACAACAGGAACATGATGTTATGAAACCAGGTCAAAAAAAGATATAAAAGATAGATAAATGCCTTCAAAATAAGCCTCTTCAAGGGGGCAACCTCATTTACATTACACAAATGAACAATTCTTTGATGATACAAATGACAAGACCTCCTTTCTATATATAGGAGTCTAAGGGGTCATAATATAATCAGAGTCAACATAACAATAATAATGTAAGGGAAAAATAATAACAATAGTGGGTTTCTATGGGACACAATAATAACAATATGGGGACTACATGGGCACAAAAATATAATAAGGGGTTACACTAGTAGTATGGGGACCTAAGATGCCCCTCTCCTTCAAAAAGTGTTGTCCTTAACGCTTGAGTAGTTATTGATGCTTTTATATAAAATTCTCATCCTTCCATGTAGAATATTCAACGGTAAGTTCTTCCACTTTATGAGATACTCCGAAATTGATAGATTTCGTAGCTACGGACTTCTTGGTTCTATGAATGCTTCAGGTTCTAATATGAGTTTTCCTTCTTTGTCAAGTTCTGGCAATCGTTGGAATTGTGATCTTCGACAACTTTTGAATGAGTTCTCACCCTGCTTCGCCATTCTTCCTTTCATCCCTTGCTTTGTTTATCAAATTTGGTTGGATAATTATACCAACCTCTACCATTTATGCAACTGTATGTTCAATTTCACTCCTTTGGGGATATAGATATCTATAAGACCTGATGTTTGGAGGAACACTTCCTGGAATCAAATGAATATCATGATCATGATCACGAATACATGGGAGACCTTCGAGAGTCTCAAATACCTTGGAATGATTGTCCAAGACTTTTTGGAGATCTAGAGAAATAGATGATTTCGATGTGGGAACCATTGGCGAACATAAGTGTGCAATTACGCCTCATTGTTCTTTCTTTATAAGCTTTATCATTCTGTTAGAGCTGATAATCTTTCCTGTTTTCCCTGTGATACCCCTTAATTTAACTTCCTTTCCTTCGGAAGAAAATTTCATAAAAAGTTCTTGAAAATTAAAAGCTATTGTACCCAAGGATTGTAGCCATTGGACTCCTAGTACAACATTAGAACCACCCATTGGAATGGAAAGCATTGGGCTATTCAATACATATTCTCCCATGGATAGCTTGATATTATGGCACTTTCTAGAGCAATTTATGGTTCCTCCACTTACAACCATCACTTGACATTTTGGTGCTGGATATAGGAAGCAATTCAATTCCTTGGCTATCTTACAATGAATAAAATTATGGGTACTACCAGAATCAATCAACACTATTACCTTTTTCATCTTGATATGTCCTTCTATCTTTATAGTTTGAGGAGTGGTAATTCCAACCAATGCATTACAAGATATTGTTGGATTCATTTCTTCTTTCTCTAGGGTTGGTTCCTGGTGAGTATTCTTTTCTTTTGATGTTTCTTGATACTTTTCTTCCTGATATTTCACTGCTTGAACCTTCTTCTTCTTGATATGTCCTTCTATATTGAGAGTTTGAGGAGTGGTAATTCCTGCCATTTCAATACAAGATATGGTCGGATTCATTTGTTCTTTCTCTGGGGTTAGTTCCCAGTGTATATCCTCTTATTTTGACGTTTCTTGATCCTTTTCGTCATTAGGAGGCCTTTCTTGTAGCAGCTTTGTCCCACCTTCTATCAAACCTTCCATGTCTTTCTTCAAATATTCCATGCCTTTCTTCCAATATGCTTTCATACCATCATTATCAACTTCCATCGCATAGATAAAACTATTTATCTTTTTCTTGTCTAGAATATCATTTATCCTTATATTTAATTTTTGAAAGTCCTCAATGTGCTCTACCATTGAACCCTTTTGTTTGAGATTTGTCAATTGGCTAAAGAAGGTGTTTCTCTTTGTATCCTCATAATGTGTTATTATTTCCTTCGTGAAAATTGACCACATGAGAAGTGGTTTATGAGAACAAATCCATTTATACCATAAAAATTGATTTGGTTCTAAATAATTAGATGCAATACATACCTTTTGTAACAATGGTACACCATGTAGATCAAAATATTTCTCCATCTGTAGTATCCAATTTACTGGATCCTTGCCATCAAACTTCCTCATCTTGCATTTTCTTTATTTTAGGAGCTCGATCTTGAAACGACTGTAACTCTATAGTTTGGATCTTCAAGTTATGAAATTATAGCCTATAATATCCCTTTGAGTCCTCTTTCTAAATTTGAAAGTCTGATCTCAATTGGATTCCTAAAGAAATATTTATTCCCAATTTCTTGTGATGACCTAATTATAGACTAGTTCAGTAGAGTGAACTTGTACGACATTCCATGTGTCACTTTTTCAACCTTAGGTTCTGAAAATTATACGCAAACAAAATAAAACCCGTCTTCTTTTTGTAACTTCTTACGAAATTTTAATCTGATGCTCAGAGAGAAAGTTATGATGATTTTCCCAAGGTCACATGTTTAGGATCTAATTCGGAGTCTGCAAAAACCCTAACTTCCTCAAATCATATATCTGAAAATATAGCAAGCCAAGGTTTTAAATTCAGACCCCAGGTTCAGCACGATTTCATCTCAAATGGATTTTTTTTAGCTTCTGAAACGTCGTAGAAAAAATGTTATAGCAAAAATGCCACGATGACCTGTTTGGAGTAGCATAACCCTAAAATCCAAAGCTTTGATACCAAATTTTATGAAACCAACGCACAAAAGATAGAAAAGATAGATAAGCGTCTTCAAAATAAGCCTCTTTGAGGGGGAAACCTCCTTTACATTACGCAAATGAACAATTCTTGGATGATACAAATGACCAGACCTCCTTTCTATATATAGGAGTCTAAGGGGTCATAATATAATCAGGGTCAACATAACAATAATAATGTAAGGGCACAATAATAATAATAGTGGGCTTCTATGGGGCACAATAATAATAATATGGGGACTACATGGGAACAACAATATAATAAAGGGGTTGTACTAATAAAAATAAGGGGTTACACTAGTAGTATAGGGACCTAACACATGATAAAGGAGTTCACCCCTCCTGGGATACGTTTCCTTGGTCTAGCTTCCAATGGTTTGGGCCTCTATATTATGCTCAAAATTGTAAAAATATGTATTTACAATGCTCCAATGCTTCTGAAACCTACTCCAATGAGTCCAACATACTAAAAAATTGTACCATAGCCTCTTTCTCCTCCTCATTTGATCGTTATGACTTCTGTCATTATTTCCACAATTTCCTCCTCCAAATATGGGTAACTACTAGTTAAATTCATTATCTAGAGTTAATTTTGGTAGCGTTGTCGAAATTGGTAGTCCCACCAACTTCGTCGCATATCTCACTGTTAAGGCCAAGTGATCACATGAAAGGTGGTTAGGTCTGGTAGTTAAAGCGATGGTTCCGACAGCTCCATCGGAAATCGTAATTGGCGAGAATTGACGGGTCTTATGGTTTGTGAATGCGGTCGTGGGGGATGTCCGATTGCGATAAGCTGTGGAACTGACAGAACTATCAACTACATTATAATCTATATCGCATCTGAAACATATCTCAATCGGTGGAGTCACAGGTAATATATATATATTATATATATATATATATAATATATATATATATATATATATACGAGACTCTACAATGTGCAATATGTGATTGCGATATCACAGTGCAACCCTATACGTTGCGATTGCGATATCGCAGCGCAACTTGGTACACTAGGGGCTGATTCTTTAATTGCCAAACTTCTTGCGATATGTTAGTTAAGAAACAATGCATAGGCAGAGTGGTTATTCCTTTGGTCTGTTGTGTGGTAGGTCACGGGGTTGAGCCCAACCTCCAACCTGTCTTGCCAACAAAATTTTGATTGACTATTAGGAGGACACATGGCGGCCTCTGGCTTAGCCACATGTCACCTCCTTATTGGTCCAAACCTAAAACACGCGGACCAATGAAATTATGACACTTGTCACCTTCTAATTCTCCACCTGTAAGGAATATTATTTTTGCTGATTGGGCTGTATGGGTGCCTAGTTAGCTTCCCTATAATCTCTTACAACAAAATTCTCTGTTTGGGAAAATGAACAAATCACGTTTATGGGACCATACAATGTCTGTTTCACGTGAAATGAGTTGTGTCAGATTTTGGATGACATGAAATACACGACTATTTAGGTTCCACACCATTCTGACAACTTTGATTTTTAAGCATAATTTTGAGCACCTGATCACTCCTCCCCACTAGAAGCCTTTTATACCCCAAAAGATCACTTTCAGTTGTCCAGCGGGTGAGGGTACAGTTTCCTCACCTTTCCAATCTCGATCCATTTATCATTGATTGGAACTTTTGATCTACACGATGCTTGTCGTGCCTTGCTTTGTACTTTCCTTTTCCCTTTTCAAGTTGATCTTGCATTGTTTGATGTACCATTTGGAGTCGTTCAATGAACTCTTTGGCTTTGTCCATGTTACTAGCAGTAGCAACATCCTTCTTACGAAGATGATACCACACATTATGATGCAAATTGTAAACAAATTCCTCTACTTGATTCCTTTGTCTCAATCTTGAATATACATCTTGAAAGTATGTATTTTTTTTAACATAACCTTCATGTAAAACAACATAATGCTTGAGGAAAGTAGTTATACAAAATATAGGCCTAGAAAGTACATCAACATCCTTGTCACTTATACCTTTCTTATACCTTTTGACCGAGTGGAATAGTAGAAGAGAACCCATTCAATGGAAGTGCCTTTGTCACTGCAACTTAAACACTACACCATTGCAAATTTCTGAATGAAATGAAATAAGCTTACCATATTGCATAAATACTGCACCCATGGCATAGTTGCATACATCAACCTGAAATTTAAATGACTTTTTCAAGTTTAGAAGACCAAGTATAAAGTATGAACTGATATTTTGTCTTAAATCATAAAATGCCTCTTGTTGTTTTCGTCCCCACTAGAAGACCTTTTGCACAACTACCAAAGAATTCAAATGAGCTACAATAGAAGAAAAATTAACAAAATCTCTCCTCCAACATTGGGTTGCTCCCAAAAACCCTCTTATCCAAATGATTATCTTAAGCATTGACCAATCCATAATGGCATCAATATTGGAGAAGTCTAACATCAACTCATCTTCAATAAGGAATGTTCTTGACACAAGACATCAAGTATTTATTTCTCATACATGACATGTTCATAATGAAATTTTTTGAAAATGAAAATGTCATCCAAGTAGACTATCATGTCTAGAAATGGTTGCAATACATCTTGCTTCATATGCACGAAAGTAGTAGGAGCATGGCAAAGACCAAAAATCATAACAAGCCATTCAAACAAACCTTTCTTGATTTTGAATTTCATCTTCTATATGTCCCCTTCAACAAATCTACTTTGATGAAAACCACTTCTTGAATCCCATTCAATGAAATGCTTACCATATTTCTTGGGCGCCAAAACAAGAGGTGCACCACATGGTAAAAGAGGAGGTTGAGTGATCCTTTTATTCAACAATCCCTGGATTTGTTTTGTTATTTCTTCACTTTCCCTTCTTAACATACCATGCATGTCAATGTTAGGAATAAGACACTTTTGCTGCAATGGTATTTCATGTTGGATTATCCTCTTGGAAGGAAATCCTTTTTCTTTCTAAAAAACCTCATCATCATGGTTAACTACATCAACCAAATCAATTTTCAAGTTTGAATTACAAACATCAAATGCTTCATAATTAATATCAACATTGGGTTTGATCATAAGAAGCACTAAATTCTTACTTGAATTCACTGGTCTTTTCATTTTCCCTGCATTAGCTAATGAAAGATTTAGTTTCTTGCGATGAGCTCAGAAAATATACTCCGCACCATCCTTGAACAAATGGTACCTGTTTTCATGATGATAGAAGATTGCTTTTCTATCATAGAGGTAAGGACTACCCAAAACAATACCTGATATATCGAGAGGTACAACATCTAATTCAACTTCATCAATGAAGTTTGCTGTGATTGCAAACTGAAGAATACATTTTCCTGTAACCTGTAAGTTTGTGTCCTTGCATATCCAACCCAATGGATATGGATTGGGATTTAAAATGGTTTCAAGATTAAGTTTCTTGACTAAGTCATCAGATATAAAATTAGATTGAGACGCACTATCAAAAAGTGTGTCGATTGTTGTATGTTTTGAGATTACCCTCACTTGAAATAATTCAATCCCTGTTTCTTCATTTGGAGTGCTAATGTGACAAATTGATATACTAGTTCTAGCAATGAATTCTTTTCCTTTTATACCCATGCCTATAATTTTAGTTTCATCACCCGAATCGTATCCCAAATCATCTTGAATGACGACAATTATCTTTTCTTTTCCTTTGTTGTTGAATTTATTTGGTGCCATTTCGGGATGAAGCTTCCAACAATGAGCTTCATCGTGACCCTCTCTGGAACAATGTTTACATATTGTTTTCTCTCCTTCCTTTTTAATGGATGCATTTTTCTTTCCCTTGAAAGCCCTTTCCTTTCCTTTACTCATAAATGGATTTTTACTACATTCTTCTGGTGTGTTTCTCCCTCTTGCCTCAAGATGAGTGGCTTGCACACGCACATCATCTAGATTATTGGGATTAAACATTAAGATAGCATGCCTAAGGTAACTGTGTAAACCCCCTATGTACTTCAGCAATGTATCTTGTGATTTCAAATCTACACCTAACATCAAGGACCTTTTTCTGAATTCTTGGGGGTAATTTTTCACATTTTGACCTTTAAGTTGTTTAAAGTTTTGCTAATTCATGATGGATTTTTGCATATAAGCTAGAGCGTAGAATCGTCTTTTGATTGCAGTAATGAAATCATTCCAAGAAATTGAGATATTATCATGTTTTTTAATCTCCTATTGGGTCTTTGATTCCCACCATACTAGTGTTGCACCCTCCATTCTCAAGGAAGCTAATTGAATATTTATGTCATCCTCTTGAAGGTTCTGAATCCTATAATATACCTCCAATTTATGAATCCAATTATCAAGATTCTCTACATTCACTTCACCATTATACATGGGTAGCTCAAATTTAACATCAAGTTTTAAAAAAGGTGATTTACTAGTTCCTTTTGAAGTATGATGATGAGTATGAGTAAGGGTTGTGTTAGTGGAAGAGGGTGAAGATGCTTGTGAAGAAGAAGATGAAGACAATGGTGGAGAGGGTGGAGGTTTGTCTCCATTTACATTACCTCCTCCTAAAGAGCCTTCTTGTTTAGGAGGTTTGGAACTTTCCCCTTGCAACTTGGTATTTATCTCTTCATAGAGGACCTTTACTATCTTTGTCATATCAAAGAAACCATTTCTAAAGGTCTTTTAGTCTTCTATCATGTTTTTAGGTTCTCTTTCATGAGACATGATCTCTAAAGTCTCAACTGTAACTTGAGGCTGAACTAGTGATGGAGATTGTGACAACATTGCTCTCCTTCCTCTTGACCCAACTTTAGGGTTTCCAACTAGTTTCTCTTATCTTTTGAGTTTTAACCTTTTAAGCATGACATAAACTTGCAAACAGTTAAATCCTTCTTTCACAAAGAAGACCTAGAGCACTGATATAAAAATGATCCGATTTAGAATATTAGATTGTTGTGCTAGGATCCTCCTTATATTAGAAACAAAATGCTTTCATTGTGCTTAAGGATTCATGAATTTTTGCAAGTGAAATGATGAGTTTTTATGTTAATTTTATGAGAAATTTAACATAAATAAGAGGATAAACAACAACATAAACATGTACAAAACATCATCAAAAACAAATTACAATGGGAACATGATAAAGGAGTTTAACCCTCTTAGGCTATGTCTCCTCGGTCCAACTTCCAATGGTTTGGGCCTCTCTATTATTCTCAAAAGTGTAAAAATATGTGTTTACAATGCTCCAATACTTCTGAAACCTACTCCAATGAGTTTAACATACTAAAAAATGGTACCTTAGTCTCTTTCTCCTCCTCGTTTGGTCAAACACTGCCTTAGTTATGACTTATGCCAGTCTTTCCACAATTTCCTCCTCCAAATATGGCTAACTTCCAGTTAAATTCATTATCTAGAGTTAATTATGACAGTTTCACCAAAATTAGCATCCTACCAACCTCCCCGCCTATCTCGCGGTTAAGGGAGAGTGGTCAGATGCAATATGGTTAGGCCCAACGGTTAAGGCGACGGTTCCAAAAGCTACATTGCAAATCTCAATCGACGAGTCTTATGGTTTGTGAACATGGTTGTGGGCGATGTGTGATTGCGATAAGCGGCGAATCCGACGAAACTATCAACTGTAGTATAATCTACATTACATCCGGAACATATCAGAATTAGCAGAGTCAGAGGTAATATATGTATATATGGGACTCTGCGATGTGCGATTTGTGATTGCGATATCGCATCACAACCTGGTACGTTGCGATTTGCGATTGCAATATTGCATCGCAACCTGGTACCCTGGGAGTCAATTCTTTAATCGCTGACCATTTTGCGATATGTTAGTTAAGAAACAATGTGTAGGCAGAGTGGTTAGTCCTTTCGTCTAGTGTGTGGGAGGTCGTGGGGTCGAGCCCAGCCTCCGAACTATCTTGCCAACAAAATCTTGATCGATCGTTAGGAGGACATGTGGCATCCTCTGACTTAGCCATGTGTCACCTCCTTATTGGTCCAAACCAAAACACACGGACCAATGAAATTATGACACTTTTCACCTTCCAATTCACCACTTGCAAGGAATATTCTAAGGATATTCCATAGAATATTCCAAGGAATATTCTTTTTTTTGATTGGGTTGTATGGATGCCCAATCAGCATCCTTGTCAGCTCCTGCGCCAAATTTGCATGTTTGGGAAAATGAACAAATCGCGTTTCTGGGAGCATATGGTGTCTGTTTCACATGAAACAAGTTTCGTCGGATTCAGGATGATAGGCACTACGCATTCGTTCAGGTTCTACAAAATTTTGGTAACTTTTATTCTTAACATAATTTTGAGCACCTAATTAATCACCTACAACAATTTTTAATTTTTCTTGATATTTGTGCATCCATTGGCCAAGATTATTTTATGGGGAGGTGCATAAGCAAGATGGAAAAATGCTCAATATATTTCAAGTCAATCTAGTTTTGGGATATATGAGTAAAACAAGTCTGCTATAGTTTCTTATAGGATGTTGCTACACGATTCCCTATACTGCTAGAGGTTTGCTACAGGATGTTGCAATAGGATTCCATTTACTGCTACAATATGTCATGTACTACTACAGGAAGTTGGCTGGGGGGTTTTGGAGGAAAATAATGGTGAAATGAAGTGTTGGAAGGGTGTATGACAGTTGTGAAAAGTGTGGGGAAGGCGAACATCACCCATGGCCAATCCCAACACACCAAGAAGGTCGGATTTGAATAATACAACTTGCTCATGGTAATCAGAAGATAAAGGTTTAGAATATGGGCTGGCATCCATAAACTCCAACAACATCATAGTGAACACCCGAAAGAGGCCTGCACACAAAAAAAATTACATTAGTCAGAAAAACATCATGCTATGAAGACCTATGCATCAACAAACAAAGGAAGTTAACACCTCTGAAATCATCATATTATGAAGCTTAACAACAACATTTTAGCCAAGGATGTGAAGCAACAACAACAAAAACAACAAAAAACCTAGGAGACCTCCAGATTCAATGCTATCAACAATAGGACCTCCAACAGATTATCACATGCATCTTCAAGATCATTAGCAATAGCTTTAGGACCACTAAAGGAAACTTCAGCATTCATATCAGTAGCCTCAATATCACTTGCAAAAACACATCAAGGGTAAGGCTCAAGTATGCAATCCTTTAAACCTTTCTTACGAACTTATTTTAGCTTTAAAAACATTGCAAGTGTATGAAGGAATTTTTTTTATAGCCAAGATTAGTAGCAGAGAAACCTTGGTCTTATCTAGCAATTAACTTCACTTTTCCACCAAGACACCCACACATGGGGAGAGGACAAGATAAAAGTGAAAAGGACTTAAGAAAGTGGGAAGTAATTTTTTAGTCATAATGGAAGGCAAGGAGTGTGAAGGGGTAGGTGAGGGCCAACCCATTTAACTCATAGCAATTTGAGTTTATTTTGCATGCAATAAAAAAAATAGTGTAAAGTTCAAAAAAAGAGAAAAATAATAGAATAAATGAAAAAAGAAGAAAGAAAGAATCAATAAATAAAAGGTGGACACAACACCTCTTGGAATGCAAAATTTAGTTTCTATAGGATTCATGTGTGTGGCTCATTACAGTTTAAGAACCACTTGAGGGAAGGAAGAAAATTCAACCTACAATAGGGCTTCCTTGGGAAATTGAGATAGAAAAATGTAGTAGAAAGAAGAGAAGCATAAATAACATCAAATAGACCATAAAACAAAGCATGAAACATGTTAGCATACATGAAGAACAACAAGGCGAGCAGGACGAATAGGTTGCTCAAAGGATGAGCAACAATTTCATCAGGGGGGTATGATGGGCCTCCAAATTAGACATAAATTAAGGTCCATCTAACCTTTTGTAGGCACATGAAGGCTATATTAAACCTCTTATTCTACACTTAATAATGTTTTTTAGCTTTAATATGTTCATTAGGAAGGTTTATGGATAATTGCATATTTGTGCCTAATATTATTTATTTTTGTAGAATATTGTGAGAATATTGGGCATATTATAAAGATTTGGAGGAGGAGATAATTTAGGTACTTTCTCCCTAATATAGGAGGATCAATATTGTATAATAAATCAACAAGATATTTTGAAATTATTGCACAGATTCTAGAGCTCCGATGATTGATAAAATCTATGAATGTGTTCCCTATCATTTAATGCAGATTCCTAATGTTGGGAACCAGATCCATTATTTGAGGGATTTTGGAGGGGAAATCTTCCTCATTTCATGGGGAATCCTTTCTAATAATTTTTAGTAGGTACCAAGTTGAATTTTCCTACACGGGTGGAATTTTATTATTCTTCTCGTGGAGAGAACTTGTATTTTTACAACTCCACTTTCTTTTCTTGTAGGGATGTAATTGTATTGATGGAAATAATGAATATTGGTGCCATGTTCAGCTTCTAAATCTTGGTATCCTTCATAGGAATCTGATTTTCCTTGAGATTGGCCATCCTAGGAGCATCAGAGCCCTTTTGTATTGTTTACTTTAATCCTTTCACTTCTTATTCACATGCATCTCTTGTTCTTGTCTTTTTCTATTTCTATATTTAGTATTGATGTTTTCTTGTTGTAGGATTGGGCTAAATGGTTGAACTAAGTTATTTTGTAGGATAAAAAACATGATTTCATCCTTTGAATAGCTTTGGAAGGTCATAGTAATCATTGAGATACTTGGATTAGTTTTTTTATTCCCAAATCTAAATTTCTAGAAGTCCCTTGTGGCAAATAGTAATAAATTTATGCTATTTTTTAGAACATGCTAAAAAGCTTCAATAAAGTTGATTCCACTTGAGTTAGATAAAAAAAAAAAAAATCAAGTTAATAACAAAATTTACCCCATTTCATTCACACTTTATTAGGTTAGGAAATTGGTAGAGTAACTAGCTCACCAGTTCTTGAATTGCTAGATTTTAGATTAGTAATTTTCTGCTATTTTTTAGCATGTGTTAATAGGGGTATTTTTGAGTTATTCCACTTGGAATGGAGACCTAAGACATCCTATTCAATAAAAAAAATTTCCCATACAATTTTGATTTGATTTTCTTGGTCATTCGGTGAATTATATCTTCCTGTAGCAAACTTGTTTCATGTAGCAGATTCATGTAGCTCTCTTCTAGCAGGTATATACTTGCCCAAATTTGCTCAAAAATTTTGGTTTTTGTCCCTTAGGGTTGAATCATGACCCCTAGGCTCTAAATAAATGATTTAGGAGGAATGAATACCACTTAGTACTTGCCTTTTTACCCATGTAAAACATCTCAACAAATTGGGTTAATGGACAAATTTATGAATTGGATAATACAATAACGATTTTCTTGATTGCCACACCCAATGAGCTCTATCAATGGATCTAAACTCTTTGAAATGTGATGATTTATATTTAGTTAATGATATTTACTTTATGCAATTAGAATAGTTTTTCCTTCATTGTATTTTCTTTCTTGCAATAGGTTAAAGTTTCCATTTTGAGCATTTCCATTTCTACAAGTAGTTAGGATTTGATTTCGTTACATGCACTCCATTACATCATGACAACAAATTAAGGACACATTGTATGTTGCACATATAGTTCCAATACCTCTTAAGTTTGTATGAACCCCAGTTTGATAATTAAAGTTCGTATCCTTGGGACTTGCAGCATTCTTGTTGCAATACTGAGGCTCATTAATATTCTCCCTCAGTGCTCGAGTCTCGTCCTTGGAAAATATTATTTCTGGAAGTGTTCAACTTGGTTCGAGTTGCATTGGCCCAACACAAGTTTTGAGAAGAAAAAACCATGTCACACTTGTGGAGATGATCTTTCTAGAAATGGATCCAATTGGTTGTCATCATCAATATATGTTTTTCTACTACTTTTCTAAATTCCTAACATCGTTTTATGTTTTCCTATAAATATTTCTTAATCCTCGAGACTTTTTGTCGATTTCTTAGTGGTATTGTTTTTTGTATAAGCAAGAATGGCAACAAAAACATTGAATTTTTGAATGTATGGAAAGTTGAATACATCTATGGTCAAATATCATAATGTTATTGTAAGGGTTTCGGTCCATGATCCAACCATTATCAATATAGAACCCTTATTTGTTTCTTTTTTTGTTGTTTGAAATTCAACTTTTCATTATCTAAGAGAGGAAATACAAGTGGTAATTTGTTTTCTGACTAACCTACCCATTGGGAAATCAACCATAAACATAGGTTACGTAACTTAAGATTGAAAATACTATATCTAATCAAATCCATTGAAAAAAAGTGGACTGTACCCCATTTTTCCTAGTTACAAAGCCAAGTTCTTTGTTTTATTGAGCCATGTTGATGAGCCTCATCATTGGGTAATTATATGGGCCTTAATTCACCTCCTACCTTAGTCAAACCAACTTTTCTCACAACTTATTACATATTTTGATTATATTTTGTTTAATGGGATGAGTTAAAGTGATTTATTAGGCCTAGTGGACTAATATGCATTGAATGTAGGTTTGGAAGAGAAAATCAAGGAATGTGGCAAAGACTAAGGTTTGAAACTCGAATGGGACAAGGGAGAAAAATTGTATGAGGGAAATCCTCCTCATTTCCTCCTTCCCCATTTGAATATTCCTTCATTAATCCCACCAGCTTGGAGTGCAAGCAACCAAGTCATGAAGATTAGAAGGTAGCCAAGCAAGTGATAGACAAAGAGTAGTTCATATCAAGTTTGGGAGACAACCCTCCCTAAATTTAAGGAAGTCATTGGAGACTTTAGTTGTATATGTAGAGAGGCCTAGAGCCTCACTAGGATTTAAATTTTTGTTGTAAAACTCTAGCTATTTTCGAGTTCTAGACTTGTGGAAGACTTTTGATGTAATTTCCTATTTTGGCAATAAGAATGAGTTTTTTCTTGATTCAGTATTGAGTTAACTCAGAGGGATGAAGCTCTTGGGTTAGGGGCCAACCCTAGCAACAAAGGCTCTTCTTATTGTATCTTTATGCTTATCTTAGTTTCATAGGTTCATGGTTAAACTATCTTTAGAAGTCTTTCATTGCAAGTAGTGTATATTTGATTGATTATTTATTAGTTTGCTTCCATTTGTGCCTTACTTTAGTCGTAGGTTAGAAGGGATAAAAGAAGCATCACAAAGCTGTTAGTGGGTGTCTTTGCCTCACTTCTTCCCTCTAGGATCATGATTTGATGAAAAGACCCTTATGCATCCCAGAAAGACAAATTTCCATTTCTTTCATGATATTTAGAGTTTGTTGTTCTTAAACTAGAATTTGATCAATTTTTCAAAGTAGGATTTCATTTCCATCTCTTTTATCTTCATTCTTGCAGTAGATCTCATCCATGATTCCATGTTATTCAACAATTTCTTCATGCATAAGGTAGACAGTTAGTTCATTAAATTTTGCTTTTCTAGCTCATGAGAATTCTTCTTGTTTACATGACTTTTTGGAAATTTCACATGTTTGATGTAGAGGAGGTGCTTCAGAAGTAGACAAAGATATCATAGCAAGAAACCACCCTCCAACTTCATTCACCAATAGGAATTCCTCATTGTCATCAAAACCTTCACCAATTTCATAATTTTACATAGAAATTTCCTCAAGCATTTTGCGTGAATCCAACCATCTCCTAAACTTGGTTTTGGGTTTTGAGTGATCCTAGGCATTTTCTCACTCCATTCCACCCATCAACCACCTTACCTAAGCCTTCCATCAACTCCAACACCCATCATTTTTCTCATGGCTGCATCTTATAGAAATACAAGAAATCTTGTAGGTTTCTAGTACATCCTGTAGGTTTTCCTGTAGTGGCATGTTTTGAGGCTGAATTGAGGGAAAACCTCTAGGAAGCCTCCCAAGGTCACCCAAGGGTCTCCCAAACCTTCCAACCATCTCTTGAACCTTCTAGCCATCCATCACCATCCCTAAACCACCCGCCACATCACCAGAAGAGATTAGTTAGCACACTTGGTTTTTCATGAAAATCATAAAAAGACAAAACATATTTATTACAGTCATTTACATGCATAAAAGTTGTGTTTGATGTTTTTAACTTCCATGCTTAGAATAATAGCATTTTGTTCATGTTGATTTAGCATCAGTGCAAAGCATAGCTCTTAGAAATTAATTAGGAAATGGTGTGCCTTAGCATTGAATTTCATTATTTTTCATTATTATAGTAGATCAGCTCTCTCTTAGTGTAGATTTCTATTTCTTTCATCAAGGAACCAAGATTCTTCTAAATCCATAGAAGTTTGGCTTGCAAACCCTAGTGGTCTCTCACCAGCTGAACAGTGACAACAGGAAAAACCATCACTTTTACTTGTCTATAGAGCACTGTCACCTCCAAGTTTGTATGAACCCCAGGTTGATAAAGTAAAGCTGGTAGCCCAAGAGTTGCAGCATTCTTGCTGCAATATTGGTGCTCATCACTTTTTGGCACCATTGTTGGGGAGGTGTTTGAGTAATATGTGATTACTGCTTTCTTTCTTCTATTTCTTGTTTCTAGTATTTTTCCATTAGTTTCATTTTGTAAAAGTAATTTCGTTTGCTTCCCTTTCATTATGCATTATTTTCTTTCCTTTCCGTCCTGCAAGTTACATTTCAAGCAAGTAGTTAATCTTTTCATTCAGTCAGTAGTTCTCCTTCAGTCTGCAATTTCAATTCTGCAAGTTATATTTCAATTCAACAAGTTAGTTTTTCATTCATTCAGTAGTTTTCCTTCAATCTGCAATTTTAGTTTTACAAAGAACTTTCAAAGTTTGAAAAAAATCACAAATCCAAACCAAAAACATTTCCTTTCATGCCTTGTAGGAATATGGATAACTTAGGGAAATTTTTGCCAAATACCCCCACTACATCCAAAAGCCAACCTTCCCTCTTCTTCGGTGGCTGTGAACTGAAGGAACCCTTAGGTGAGCAACCAAACATATTTGAAGAACCTACAGGGGTAGAAGAAGAACCCATTCCTAATGAGCCAATGGCTGAAAACAAAAATGACAGAGGGAATATAGAGAGAGTTGAGGGTGCCTTCCCCATTATGGAAACCAATCAGCACACTAAGATGAAAAATATAAGCCCCTCTCTCATTTCCATGGCCTGACCACAGAACATCTTGACAATTTCCTATTTGAGTTCACTGTTATATGCTAAACCTATGACTATAGAGATGATGATAAGAAGTTGAAACAATTTCCATCTACCCTCAAGTTTGAAGCTTTGTGCTGGTTCATGGGTTTACCTGGGGATAACATCACAACTTGGGCCCAGATGCAGCAAGCCTTCAATAACAAGTATCGAGACTAATGTAGGTCTAAGGATACTAGAGAAGAAATTTTAAGGATGACCATAAGTAATGATGAATCCCTAGAGGATTATGAAGAAAGATTCTAGCTTAGTTACAAAAGGGTCAGGTGAACACTTGACCCTTAGTCACTGAAGCTGGTCTTGCTTAGAGGAGTAAGGGAAGACCTTTTGGATACCTTACACTTTTTAGCAGGAGAAGATATATACCAGTTACCCTAGGAGGATATCAAGTCTGGCTTTAGAAACCATTCTAGGGCAGCTAGGAAAAAGGGTATGGGAAGTCAACCTATGGTCAGTACATCCTCTTCAAATTCATCCATCAAGGGTGAAAATGGAAACATGCTGGGAGATTTCAAGAGTGAGAAGCTGTAAACTGTTTCCTTATAGATGGACACTATGCACATTAGGAGAAAGCAGGAGGAACCAGAGAGAGCCTTAGCCATTTTCTATCCTAGATGCACTAGGAGGCACCCTAGGAATGAATATCCATTGAATTCTATTGAGATTTGCTCAGTTTGTGAAGAAAACCACTCCACAGACAAGTGCCCTTCTTTTCCTGGACTCAAAGTTGTATATCAACGAGCTAAAGGGGTCACTGAGCAGCTTTGTTACATAAACCAAAGGAGACCTCATGGGCCTAGGACATACCAGCAGGGCATGCAAGGGCCATCCCATGCATATTAAAACACCAACTAGACCACATCCATACCTTCTTGTGGACCCTCTACTCATCCTTCCCTGTCTACACCTCCTCCTTGGTCCTTTGCATCTCAGTATCATTCCCAGCTAGCCATCCAATCATTTCAACCATATACTCCGCCACAACCTGAGTGGAATGCACCGCCCCAGGGGTGGAGGCCCCAATACAACAATGTCCCAGCCTTATTGCCTTCACCACCTACCCAACCATAGTTGTTACACTCTACTCCACCTAAAAAACCCCAGATGCCTGCCCAGCCAAATCTGAACCCGAACAACAGACATGCACAACAAGTATACGATGGAGAGACATCATATCTATCTTATGTTGTGGAGATCTAGGAAATTAACCTAATATCTGGGAGAGTTATCTCGGATAGAAAACCTCCACCTCCACCTAGGGAGGTTGAGGAAGAAAGAGAGGAAATAATTCTTAAAGTCAATCCACCCTTTCTTGAGAGATTAACTCATCCACTCCAGCCTACCCCAAAAGAGACTGAACTTCTAGGAGAATTGAAAAACCTATGTGTCAAGATTCCACTTCTCCAAGCCATCAAGGATGTACCTATTTACAAAAAATTGATTAAGGATAAGTGTTTCAAGCATTCAAGGAGGTGAGAAAGAGATTCCCCTACCATTAATGCCATTGGACAACTATCTGAATTAATGTTGGGGTAGGTAATCTGTCCAAAGTATTTGGACCCTGGAAGCCTTGTAGCAGATGTATAGCAATGGCACCATTGTCCCACACACTTTGATAGATCTTGGGGTTACCATTAATGTGATGACCAAGGACACCATGCTCAAGCTCAACCTCCAAGGTTCATTGAGAAAGACCACAATGGTCCAGTGACTTGTAGACTGCTCCATAAAGACTCCTAAGGGGAATGTGGAGGATGTGATGGTCTCCATTGACTCTTGGGAGTATCTTGTAGATTTCCTAGTTCTCCAGCCTAAGGCTAATCTTAATGGGTACCCTCTCATCCTTGGGAGGCCCTGGTTGGCCAATGTCGATGCTTACATCAACTGTAG
>APFE031439904.1:5312-46647 GCA_000404065.3 Pinus taeda
GTTTGGAGCTATGACACAGGTGTGTCCTTGATGGCACCCTCTTTGGTATTCAGATCTCAGTCAGGCACTCAGAAAGTAGAAAAAAGAATATACGTAGGTTATCTAGACGAAGCGTGTATACACGCGGGTTATACATTACAAAAGCGCGTATATTTTGGGAATCATTCTTTTGGTCCATGGCAGTTAGATCTTGGAACTTGAACCTATGTTTTGGACCATGGCGTCTCGTCAGATATGTTGATCCCTAGTTTTGGGTTCATGGTATTGAAATGTTATGGTTTTGGACCATGGTATTGGGAAAGGCCTAAGACTATAAAAGAGGAAGGAGATCTTGTGACAAATGACCATCTGAATTATAATTGAAGATCTGAAAAGTGCTAGAGCTAGTATATTGGGTGGTGATGCAGATCTAGATCTGAAGGAAGGAGGAACTTTAGCGCAAAAGGAAGGATAAGTTCTATTCATGGGTCATAATCTTTAAGCTTGAATGGTAGTATCTTTGTATGATTTTGATCTGCTAGATGTGACGCTTGCTTGAGCTATCTGGTAATCTGGGTTAATTAATGATTGAATAGTTGAAAGAGTGAATTATCCTTCGTAAGATTTGTACGCAGGTTCAGTAAGGCGAAGACGCGTATACACGCAGTTTCAGTGAAGTAAAGGGGCGTATACACAGGTTGTTCCATACGCAGAAGCGTATGCACGCTAGTTTCAGGCTGTTGAAATAGCGTATATAATCTAAGTTGTAATCTAGCTGCTTCTGACTATTGCTGTTGTGTTCTGGGTTCTGCTGTCTGGTGTATGGTTTCTGGTACTGTGTTTTGGGTACAACTGTAAGGAGAATATCTACTTGATTCAGATCTAATTTGTGAAAAGGAGATTGGTTGATTCTTGATGATTGTTTGATGTTCATGGATCCAGTTTGAAAATTGATGAAACGTGGTCCCTGGAAGAAAGAGAAGGTTGTAGCCTTCTGTAGGTCAGCACCTAGGTACTAGTATCTTGGCTAGTGCAAGAGCTAAAGGGATTGTCGCTCCCTTCCAGGAGAAGCTGGAAAATGAGAGAGAGTTGTAGCTCTCTGCGGGTTGCAGCCTGCGTACTGGTAAAGGACTGCACCAGTACATTGTAAACCGAAGTTTCTAATTAAAGAAAGATAGAGACGAATTGCAGCAGGTGGTTTTCACCCACATTGGGTTTCCACCTTATATCAAGTGTTCTTGTGTGTGATTGTCTTTCTGCTTTGTTTTACTATCTTTGGTTACTGGTATTTGATGCTGCATCTCAGATTAACAAACATCATCTGAAAGTTTAAGTAAATTAAAAGTTTGCTCTGTATACGCGGTTTTTCTTCTGAATAGTTGCGTATATATGCGAGTTGAATTAACTGAAGTAGTGTATACAATTTGGTTTTAAAAAAGGATTATTTGACTTGATAATACTGATTCACCCCCCCCAGTATTATTTACAACATAACTATCTTGATCATGATTTATATTCAATATATTTTTCCTAATGAAATGTAGTCTTAATTGTGATAAAGTGTGAGGCTACATGTGTCTCCTCTTCATTTTTTTTTGTAATTTTTCAATTGATATGTAGTAAGTTTTTGTAGGTTGGAGGATGGACCCACTTGAAGTCAAAGATCTCTTCGTCAATCAGTAACCCTTACATTAATTTCATTCCTAGATTATGATACATTGACAAAGATAATATAAGTGAATGAGAATATATTTGATAATCTTATTTGAACAATAAATATAATATGAGTATCATTAGCAAGTGAAAGACATGTTTTCTATGCCACCACCACATAAGATGGTAGTGTTGGTACTCCTATGCACATTGATTGGTACAGATACCATATCCAATATGGGATTATCTATTAGTTAGATAATATTTATAATATTCCCAAAGATGGAATAACACTAATTGTGAAATGGACCTATACCTCTAAAGTTGCACATCATTTTTATGCTGGAAATTAACAAGTAATATTTATAGGTACATGTAGTAAGCTACAATGCAAGATGATCAATTCACTAGAGGATGCACACTTTATTGTGCCAATAAACCAAAAATAGAAAGCAACATCTATCAACCCCTTACTGATATCTAATAGGTAACATCAAAGAGTATCTATTTAGAGTTTTTGGGTGATTTACAAGAGAAGAGTGAGGACATGATTGTCTATTTTTAGTAGTACACATATTTAGTAAGACGTGTAACCCAATTCGTTGTAAAAGATCTGTTAGAGGATAATATATTAAAATATTGATCTTTCAAAGGGTCTCTATATTCTAAATAATCCAGAGCATCATTCTAATAGAGATACAATATTTCTCATTTTTGTTTAGATTACACTGTGGTAGAATATAAACATGAAAGTGGAGATATATACAACTTTCCATCTTTAGGCAAAGGGAGTATAAAATTGGTGAATATGAAATTGATTCACCATTTGACAAGTTACAATCAAAATCATTCAATGCGAAGGAAAAATAATTTAAGCTATATTAACACTCTTATAACATAGTACTACATACTTTCTATAGAATTTCTTGTAGATTCACAATATCATGCAATTTACTAAAGAAAAGGACAAGAATCTACTTCTACTTTCAACCAGTGGAAGCCAATAGATTGATGAAAATAATATGAACAAGAAAAAGATAAATCAATGGCACATAACACAATAATTTTTCATGGGGAAAGCCACTACTCAAAACCCCACCTATCTGTATTGCATTAAATAAAAAATATGAGTGAAGATACAAAGCTTGTTCTCACTAGAACAATTCCACACAAGTATTCTCAACTCTCTGCCTCACAAGCCCACTCTTAGCCAACACTTATCCAATTTCCATTACCTATCCAACTCTTATTCTATTGCACAATTCCTAGGATGAATAGGCTATACTTAAAGGGAATTCATGCTTCCAAAATAGCAGAATCCTAAATTAGGTCCTTTTCCTGATTGCATGCATGATATTTACAAATCAGTAAATCATACAATTGATAATACATTGTCCATACACTCTAGCCTCAACTGGATCTTTATCAAAACTGGCATGCATGAGTTTATCATGAGGGAATCTTCAGTTAACTGGAGTAACACTTGTGGATGTGCCGGTGCACCAAATGAATGTTAGTCCTCTATTAGTTCTACAAACAGATAGAACTAATTTAACTAACCATAACTCAGTAAATTGAGTTAATCTAATTACAACTTAATTTAAACTCATACTGGACCCCTAAAATTTAGGGAGAACATATACAAGACTACAGAAAGACTTCCAACTCAAAATTCCTAAGATAATTAAATTAATTAAACTTAATTAACTATTTACAAGTTGCTAGGAGAATATAATTTGATTTTAATTCATAGTTTAATTCAAGGACAAATTAAACTGGAATTTCTTGTTTCCATTTTTGAACACTCCCTTGCAACAAGAAATGGATTATCTGCTACCCTGATCTTGTCTTTGTGAAACTTTAATTTACATCTTGAAAATTCCTTTGTCAAAATGTCGGCATCTTACTCCTCCATGGGAATGTACTCTAACTACATGATCTACCTCAATACACAATCTCTGAGCTAATGATATAAAATATCAATGTTCTTGGACCTATCATGAAAAATAGGATTCTCATAGAGTTTGATAAAAATCTGATTATTGCAGTAAATCACTGTCAGATCCATCTACTGAAGAAACAGACCAACCAAGATCTTCCTCATCCAGTTGGCCTCACATGTTGTTTGACTTACGGCCATGTACTCTTCCTCTACCGAACTGAGTGCAACCAATATTTGTTTCATGTCATAGCAAGAAACTGTCACTGACCCAATATTGAAAATCCCTCCTTATGTGCTTTTCTAGTCAGATGGACTCCCTACCCAATCTGCATCTGTGAAGCCTTCAATCTTCACTCCCTCTTTCTGTATGTATCACAATTCCTACTGAGAAGTGCCCTTGAGGTATCTCAATACATACTTTGCCTCCTTCCAATCAAACTTGGTAGGCCTAACTATCTCTTGACTAAGTTGGTTAACTGCATAGCATAAATATAGTCATGTGTTCACCAAGTACATGAGTGAACCCACAAGCTGCGTGTAAACAATAACTTCCACTACCTCTCCCGAACTAACATCCTCCTTCCTTTAGTTACCAACTAGAGGAGTCTCCATAGGCTTGTAGCTCTCCATGTGGAACCTCCTGAGTATCTCATTGGCATATGTGGCTTGAGACACAAACAACTCCACATCACCCTGCCATACTTCCATGCCCAGAAATTAGTGCATGAGCCCCAAGTATTTCATCTTAAATTATGTTGCAAGGTCCTCCTTGAAAGATTTGATCAGCTGATTCATCACTTGTTAGTATGAGATCATCAACATAAACTACAATGGTCAACAATTTATCTTCCACCATTAAGTGTTACAGGCTCACATTTGCTTCACTGTTCGTGAAGCCTAACATAGTGAAGTAGTTGTTTATCATGGTGTACAAAGCACGAGGTTATTTCTTTTGTCCATACAATGCTCTCTTGAGCTGACACACATATGAATCATCGTCAAAGGTTTCAAAAGCTTCAGGCTTCTATATGTACACCTCTTCCTCAATTGTTCCATTAAGGAAGGTTGTATTTACATCCATTTGATGTATCTTCCACCCCATCTGTCCTGATAGTGTCAATATAGATATGCTCAATGAGTACCTTGCAACATGAGCAAAGGTATCATCATAGTCAATCCCCACTACCTATGAAAATCCATGGGTCATAAATCTAGCCTTATGCTTCTCCACACTACCATTTGTAGCTTGCTTTACCTTGTAAATCCATTGTGATCTCACCATGGACTTATCCTCTTGTCTCAGGACCATATCCCAAATACTATTACAAAATATGGAGTAATACTCCTCCACCGTGGAATCAACCCAGATCATTTGTTGTATTGCTTCCTCAAATGAAGATGGTGCTGTCACAACACATCCACTCATAAGAACCATGTATGGAGTGTACCTATCAGGTGACCTCCTCATTCTGTGCTATGATGTGGGTGCTCCTGAATTCTCTCTAGCATACGACAACAATATATCCACCTCTTTGGTGCACTTTCTCCCTCTTTGGAAGACTCTACCTGAGTGGATTTCTCCACTCCCAGACCCTCTACATGTGGTTACTCCACACACATCAATCTGAGGCTCCTCAACATTAGGAGCGAAAATATCTTCAACCACATGTAGCTAAAGCTCCCTCTCAAGGGAAACTCACATGGCCTTCTCCTCATAGAATTTTAGATCCCTGCAAACCATTGTCATCCTACTGGTTGGCTAGTACACTCGATAGTTGTGAGGTGTATCAGTGTACCCCAAAAATATCCCCAAATTTGTTGTCGTCTCAAGCTTCTTCTGTGCATATTTGATCACATGGAAATATACCAATGACCCAAAAATCATGAAGTGGCCAACATCTGGCCTCTTACTCGAATAAGCTTCCTTTGGTGTCTTCATCCCAAGTATCTGATGTGGGCTATGGTTATGAACATAAACCATTGTGTTTCATGCCTCAAGCCACAAGTGTAGTGGTAGGCCCTGATTATGAACCGTTTCCCATGCTTCCCCTACAATGCTTCTGTTCTACCTCTCGGCCACCCCATTCCAATAAGGGTTATGGGGTGCCATTAAATCCTATTTAATCCCTTGCGATGCACAAAATTTCTTAAACTCATTTGGGACATACTCACCATTGTTATCACTCTGTAGAGATTTAACCTTCTTGCCTGACTCTTTCTCAACTAATGCTTTAAATTCACAAAACTTTGTGAAATTTTGATCCTTCTTCTGCATGAAGAATATCCAACATTTACGACAAAAGTCATCAACAAATATGACATAATACCTATTTTTGGTTGTGGATGTTATCAAGAATGGCCACACAAATCTGAATGGACTCGCTCCAAAATAACCTCTCATTGACTGTCTCTACCATGAAAGGAAGACTTCATGTATTTACCTAAAGTACACCCTTTGCATGTATCAACTTGCTCTAGTGTACCTTTGGGAAAACTGGTGGAGATCTGTTGCATGATCTTCAAAGCCCCATGATGAAAGTGGCCCAATCACCTATGCAACAACATGCCAATTTCGCAGCTCTGCAACATCTCTGCTTTCGTGCTCAGAGAAACACAATCCTCTACCTCCAACATATAGAGATTCTTCATTTGAATCCCATATTCTTTACTTGACTCGTGGCTATGTGTCAAAGGAATGCCTTTCCTTTCGAGAATATCACATCATAGCCTCTATCCCTAGCATGGCAATGGATACCAGGTTATTCTTCAGCTCGGGAACATACATAACATTCTTCAAGGTGAGTGGAGCCCATGATCCCTCTAAAAAGTAAATGTGCCCAATCCAGTAGCACAATACCTACCGTTGTCACCCATCTCAATATGCATATGGAGATATTTCGCCTCCAAGTCACTAAAGAACTCCTTATCACCAATAATCTGGAATGGAGCTCCACTGTCTAAGTACCATACACTTCCCATCATTGATGACACTACGCATTCAATGAGGGAAAATTCCAATTCAAATTGTGATGCCAAAGCCTCACCTACCACTCCTCTTGAGGACTTTTTCTTGGACTTCTTGAGTGGACAATTTGTAGAAAAATGGCCCAGCTTGTGATAATGAAAGCACTTAAATTTCATCATGTCTTTCTTATTACCTCCATGGCAAGAATCCGCTTTGGAATGTGAAGCTTTCCTTTTCCCCTTATTTTCCTTAATCACTAAGGCACAATTCTCTTCATCGTCATTCTTTGATGAAGAGCCATCCTTGGTGTTGCTCTTGATCTCCTCCTGCATCAAATCCGACCATAGTCTTTTCCAATCTGGTAACTTCTCCTTACCATTGACATATTACTGATAACTATGCCAACTATTTGGGAGTCTCGGAAGAGAAATAATCACCATATCATCCTCAACAACTGTGATTCAAACGCTTCCAAGTTCATCATGACAATGAGTGAACTTGGTCAATTATTTTGGAATAGTCTCGCCTTTCTCCATTTTGTTTTTTCAATTTTTTTCCTTCACATGGAGACTCAACACAATGTGGTATTGAACTCCCTCAAGGATTATTTGCCTCACCTTCACCGCACACTTATTCCATTCAACCAAATTTTCTGCATATGATGCTTCTAGCTTAGGAATTTCTTGATCAATGAATTCCTTCAAGCCATTATCCTCCATCACAGCCTCCATTCTGTCCATCTAGGTGTTGAAGCCCCGAAAATCGGGTCTACAACAAGGGGGATACCCTCCCGGTCTAGACCTTGGTTGGCAGCTCCTTATCCGTTTGGTATAGCGGGTCCGACTGGGGATATGGGACCAATTTCCCAATTTATGAGTGTGTGTGTGTAGAATTTGATGTTTCTGATCTAATGATTCCTAATTAAGATGTTCTAATTATAAATTTAATCTAGTGCTATGCTATTGTATTCTAATAAGTAGAAAACATCTAAGTCTATACTAACCCGAGGTGTAATTCTTCTATTATGCGATCTAAAAAGATTTCAAATAACAATTGGTAATAAAGATCATTCAGCTATTGTGAGACAAGAATTCAATAAAGATGAACCACTTTGTATAAAAAGTTAGACGAAACAGTTGTGAAAAAAATATCACATAATGAGCTATTCATACATTAAGCATAAATAAATAGCTATCACCGTACAAAAGTGCCAAATGATAACTCAGGCATTCACGCATCAATATATAAACAACTAAAACTAAATATCACTTTAACACATAAGAAAAAATGGTTAAGAGATAAAAGTACCATTTATAACTAGTCCTACTCATGAGCTTCAAGCGAAAATGATTTATCTCTCCTTGATCTAACATCCACTAAGAGTACATAAGTGCAACATCAGTAGCAGATATTAAATTCAAACATTAACAAATCTTGTTCCATTCATTCATCAAAACCTCCTCGGAGGGTACAAAAGTGCATGTTCTGCGGACAATTTTTTGATGAATTTCTGGACCCTTCTCTAAATGCATGAGAAGGGTTTAAATACTACTAACTAAAACTAAAAATAACTTATTACAAAAATTTAGGATGCGGTTTAAATGACCATCCTTTTTCTAAAATAAAATAAAACTATTTCTAAAATTAAATATAACATCTAATTATTTCTGTAAATATCGCAAGCATTCAGCATTGCCTGAGAAGAGTCGGTCGACCAACTTCAGCTTATAATTGTGCTGTGAAACTAAATTAGTAAGATCTGGTGCCATCTTTTCGGTAGAATCGATGACGTATTTGGGAATCATCTGCTGACTATGTGAATTTACCATGTATGCCCAGTATTATTCCCAATTTAACTTGATTAACCCTGAAATTGCTTTTGCCTTTTCTTTAGCTTTCTATTTCTAGCATGGCTTCTTGCAATTTTTCACCTTTAGCGCCTTTTGGGAGATATAAAGCTCAAACTTTGTGAAGATAATGATTCCATAAGCTCTTGACCTGAGCCTTAAACGTTTCATCTTTTTCATCAACACTATCCGTGTATGTGAGAATTTGGGGCCTTGCTGCTTTCCAATGCAAGAATGAATGAGCTGACTGTAACTGATGTTTCAACCGACCTTGATGGGCCCGTAGTAGCCGCAAATCCCATTACCTTAGGATTCTCTTCCCCAAGCAGATTAGGTGTGCCTTCCTAGACGGAGCTTGGACTCCTGCCTTTCTTCCTCATAGTATCCTGCATACTGTGTTGTATAACCTTTTGTTGTTCATTCCTACAGTTTACAAATGAGGTGAAAGTAATGATAAAAATAATGACAGGAAAGCTTTAAATGCCAAAGATATGCAAAAACATGCCACCTTATGTGAATTGGCTCCTTGATAAACACAAAACCATATTTTATTAACAACTGGCATATAACTCATTAATTAACATTAAAACGTGTGACCAGTTCTTGGTTTATGGAGAAGACTTTTTCTTGAATATTGAGCCAGGAAAATTTGCGATGGAATGATTCTGCGATTTGCATTGTAGTATCACAGATCTCAACATCGTATTATCGCAATTATCGCTACATCGCATTTATCACTGCATCGCAATATCGTTGCATCACAAGATCGTAAGATCGCACAATCGAAATATCGCACGATCGTAAGATTGTTTAATCGTTATGTGTATTTTATGTGTTTTTGCGATATGCGATATGCAATATCGCATATCGGCGATTTTGAGGTTTTCCATCGTGAGTGCTCATTGATGCATGCGATGCGATGGAGTTTCGCGTCACAATCTCACATTTTTTTAGCTCATAAGAGAGCATCCTTTCATTTTTTGCACGACGCGATATTTCTTAAGGAGTGACTTTACTTCCTTTATCATGAAACTTAAGATTTTTAGATTTTTCAAAGGTATTTTCCTAAGTCCATGATGGTAAGCTTTATCCAAAAGGAAGTATAAGCACTAATTCATTTTTTTTAATTTTTGGCTGAGGGTCCCCACTTATTTAGTATTAGCAATAACACTGTATAAAGAGGGGGGTTGTTGGTGGCCACAACAATTGGCAATTCACTTGGAAGATCCAGTTATCTCTATTTTTCTATTGAATTTTCTAAACTTCCAAAACAGAAAATTTTTAGAAAGTTAAACTTTATTATGGAAAGATAAAGTACATTATGCTCTAACCTATCAATGACATTTTGTGTCAACTATTTTCGACTTTGATTATTTTCTTCCTCTAGCTAGTCCTTGTATTTACATCAGTCATTTCTTGGTCTGTAAAGGTAAAACAAAGTCTTCTCTGTAAACCAGTTTTAAATATGCTCATTTGTCGTAGGTAGAGCCTCTGCTGCAAGCAGGCATTTATAGCCTCGACAGGGTTACCTATTACCCAAAAATGATCTTGTATCCTACTCAAAGAAACCTACAACTCTCAAAGAAGAATCCATATCCACACTTATTGCTTTGATTTTCTTTTACTCTTAAAGAACAATATCTTGGTTTGATAGCCAATTTATGACACAGTCATTCACTTGGTTTATAACTTTGTTGAACAAGCTAGCTCATGATGAGACCCCTTGTCTTTTGATTGCAACAATCTTGAGTCTTTTCCCTGTTGTGGTATGCAGTATTCAACAAAGTTAGCAAGTTATAATATCTGTGATTATGATAAGCCGACTCATGATGAGACCTCTCATTCATCAAGATGAAGTGTATCCTTAGTAGGGAGGAAGTCATTGTTTCCTTAAGATAACTCTGGATGACAATGGTAGAGTTTTTGGAAATAGTTGTTCTACAAAGAATCTTTATTTTGTTATTGATACCTTTCATTTCACTGATATAAAACAATTTCTTCACTAAAGGTTGTTTTCATCAAACTTTATGAAGTTGAAACTAGTATCATATCTAGGTTAGAGTCTTTAACTGTATCTTTCAATAATAAAGATCAATTTTCCAAAAGATTTGCTATTTATACAAGCGAAAAATCAAAATCTGAAAGAGAATTGGTATCTTATTTGTAAATGCCTAATGTAACCATTCACAACTGGTTTTATTATGAAAAGAAAAACAATTACTCTACAAAATAGAAGAATAGTCTTCTATGGAAAATATTTCTTGAGAATTTGTGTGTTAATAGGAAAAGAGTCTCTTTTGCCTGCTAAATCCTGTAACATAAACGTTGATGGACCTATGACTTCTACAATTTGAAAAGGACCAAGCCACATTATTTGAAATTTTGTATGTTTCCCTTTCTCTTCATGAGCCTTGTCCCATTTTAAAACTAAATCTCCTATCTAAAAATCTTTTCTGGTCATTATGTTTGAATCAAAAGAGGATTTTACTAGTGCTTGATAATGAGCATGGGTTTTCTTAGTCTGTTCTCATTGTTCCTCTAATTTAATTATTTCCATTTGTCTTAGCTGTAGGGAAGAAGTTGGCACTTCATCAATGTATTGAACTATAGACAAAGAGGGAATTGCCAAATGAGTCAGAATAACCACTTCTTTCCCATAAACTAAATTAAATGGAGAAGTGCTGATGGAAGCTTTTTGTGTTCTTCGGTCTGCCCAAAAAGCATATATTAAATACTTATGCCAATTTTTATGATTTTGGTCAACTATTCTTTTGATAATCCTGATTAGGTTTTTATTTGTAGACTCAGCTAACCCATTGCCCTGTGGGTAATAATTGGCCGAATATTTAAGTTTGAATCCTCTTTTAAGTGAAAATTCAGTCATTGCATTTCCAGAAAAGTATGATGCATTATCAAACATTAAAGTGGAAGGCAATCCAAACCTGGTGATTATAAATTGATCTACGAACTCAATGATATTTTCATCATTAGCCGTCTTGAGTGGAACTGCTTCTACCCACTTAGCAAAATAATATGTTGTTGTAAGTTATATCTATGTTGCTTAGAAGAGTGAGGAACGATCTCACCTATTATGTCCAATCCCCATTGACTGAAAGGTTGCTCAATGTTAACTGGCTATAGTGGCAAGGATGGCTTCTTTTGCCTCCCAGCAGTAGTTTGGCAGACTTGACATTTCCTCACGTAACTGTGTGAGTCTTTGAATAATGTGGGCCAGTAATAGCCTGCGCGCAAGATTTTATGTGCAGTAGCATCTCTAGCATAGTGTTTACCTGCTGGCCCATCATGGAGTTCCTGCAAAACTTTTTCAGCTTCAGATTTCTCAAGGCATCTAAGGAGAACATAATCATAATTTATTCTAAAAAGAATATCATTTATGAGCTGATATTGTTTGGCTTTCAACCTTAGAGCTCTTTTCCTAGTATGGTCGAGGTGTGAAGGAGCATATCCGTTCTTAAGATAATAAATGATATCGGCGTATAATGACATAGCATCGTTTAGGCTTACCTCGCACATTTGTACCTCTGCAGATGGATTTTCAGAAATTCACGATGCTCCAGCCAACATTTTTCAAAAACCTTGACCTTTTACAATGTTTGCTCATTTGATTTCTATGTCATATTCTTGTAAGGCAGTAACCCAATTGGCCCTTTTCTCACCCACATCCTTCTGTACTAGAAGATTCCTTACCGCTAGAAACGGTACTATAATTTTAGTATGGGTTTTGAGTAGAAAAGGTCTGAAATATTTGATTGCTTTGAAAACAGCATAAGCCTCTTTCTCCACATTTGAATAATTTAATTTAGCACCCTGTAAATTTGCACTTAAAAAAGCAATTGGGGCTTCCGCCTTTTTTGATTCGCTTGAGTGAGTATCACGACATATGACCTATCTGAGCCAAATGTATATAAAACAAAAGGCTCTGAAAAATTTGGAGTTGCTAAAGATGGAGCATTAATAATAGCTTGTTTGATTAGGTTGAATGCTTCGTGTTCATCTTGGCCCCATTTAAAATTTGAGTTATTTTTAATCATGGCTTGTAAAGAAGACATGATTCTTGAAAAATCTGGAACAAATTTCTTTACAAAGTTGATCTGACCGAGGAAAGATTGCATGGCTTTTTTGTTGTGAGGTAGGGATATTTCAGAAATTTCTTTGATTCTGTCGGAATCAATGTGAATTCCAGATTTTGACACTATGAATCCTAGACGTTTCCCTTCACTTAATGCGAAAAAAGATTTTTTCGGGTTAAGTGAAATTCCACACCTTAAACAATGTTGGAAGATTTGTTTTAAATCTCTAAGATGGTTCCTTTGTTTCTTGGAATACACGGTTATATCATCCAAATAAATTACTACAAATTTATTGACTAAACCTTTGAATGCAATGTCCATGGCTCTCTGAAATGTGGCACTAGCATTAATCAAACCAAATGTCATCTTTAGATATGCGTATGTGCCCCATTTAGTTCTGAATGTGGTTTTTAATTGATCATCAAGATGTACCAACACTTGACTGTATCCTGAAAATCCATCCAAGAAAGACATTAATTCTAAGCCCGCCACTGCCTACAATATTTGTTCCATAGGTGGTAAAGGAAAATTATCTTTTTGGCAGGCCTTGTTAAGATTTCTAAAGTCAATGCAAATTATAATATCTCTGTTTTTCTTTATAACAGGTACCATATTGGAAACCCATTTAGAATGTCTGACGGGAAAGATTATTTTGGCTTTCAATAACTTATTAACTTTCAATAAATTGGGATGGATCTTTCTCAATTCTTTTGGACAGGTTTTTCATTATCGATCATTGAATAGTATGCTGGATGATGGAAGTGTCGTATGTTTTGAGTTCATCATAGTTCCAAGCAAAAACGTTTTTATATTGTCTCAAAAGACGAATATACGCTGAATTTTCTTCAGGGGCTAGGCCAAGGCCTAGATTAATGTTTTGTGGTTTGGCATCAGTTCCTAGGTTTACTAATTTGTAATTCAAAGTTTAACTTTGGAGTTTTGAATTGGTAGACCTTTTAAACCGATCTTTCAAATCATACACGTCTTCTAATTTGACCACCGACTTAGGTATAGCATTGTTAGTGCTATCTTGTTGCAATTGTCGATCATGTTGATCTTCGTCAATTATTTGATTGAAGTAGGATCCTTCAGATGTGAGGAAATTCACGATATCAGGATCGTTGTTGAATATTCTCCAATTTGTGATGTTATCAGGAATAGAAGGTCTAAATATTAATTCTATTGAGAATCTATCTGGACTAAAATCTTCTGAAGGAATGAGATTAGAAGCTACATTGGCTAAAAGGTCTGCACTTGCATTTTGGAGTCTCGGAATTGATGAAATATTAAATGCTATAAAATGCTCAGTCAGATCTTGAACTAAAGATTGATAATGTTTTAAATGACCTGATAAGCAGTGTATAGTATTACGTACCTGTCTGACTACAATTTCAGAGTCTCCGAAAACTTGGAGGTACTTGACGTCTAACCCGATTTCTTTGTACAATCCTTAGACTAAAGCCTCATATTCTGTTGTATTGTTAGTGCAATCAAATTTGAGTTTGCATGTTAACATAATTTTATCTCCTTCTGGACTAATTAGCACGCATCTTGATCCTACTCCTTTATTAGATTTAGAACCATCAAAAAATAATTTCCAAAGCAAAGATTTATTTACAGGACTACCTAAAAAATTGATACATTTTGAACTATCAGTTTGAGAAAAATCTTCGACTTGGGATAAAACATAATGTTCTAAATAAGGTGACGTACGAGCATTAAAATTTCCAAGGAAAGAATCCACTGAGTAATTGCCAATAATGCTATTGTTATATGCTACTAGTTCATTTTCCCCCTCTAATTCCATTACTATGTATTTCTGATGTAGTTCTCATTCAACTTTTATTTGATTTGGTTTACCATTGTAGGGCAGCCACATGTGTGACTAGTCAGTTGCAAAGTATTCATGAAGTTTTTCTGACCAATCCCTGCTAAGAATTAAGCCATAAAATTCTGGAATATCAGCAACTAGAATGTCAATAACTTGACATACCTTTGGGTTGGATGACAACCTTATGGTTACTTGATTTAGTTTGCCAATCACTTCGACTTGCGATCGGTCTAGCTGAACTATGCGCACAACGGATTTCTATGGTTGAATGTTTAACTTAGTACATATGGACTTTGGTAAAATATTCGATGAAGCTCCAGAATCCACTAAGCAATTATGTGCATTCTTATTGAAAATTTCATAAGTAAGGAGAAACGAGGGAGTATGAGATCTCGATCTTCCTCCAATTAAAGCGATGTCAGTTGGATCAATCTTGTTGGTCGCATTAGTTGGAGGTCTTCCCATGTTATGGGAAGCTTGAGAAAGTACAATGGTCGGCAAAGGTGCAACTGGCACAACATGTAATTCTTTCAACATAATCTTTTGTTGGTGCTTTAACTTGCTCAATTCGTAAAGAGTGATATTGGCCCTAATCTTTTTCATGTCTTCTGTAATATTGTACTCCATTTCATTCGAAACGATCATCGTTTTAGATGGAGTTGATGAATCTGTTTGGACTGGGCTAGTTTGAGTCGCTTTAGATGTCGTTTTCTTTGTTGCGACTTTATCCTTTGTTGCAGAGCTTGCGCTCTTTGGCTTGGGGATAGTTTGGGGAGGATCAAGTTGATTTCTACTTCGTGTGCTAACTGGAAATACTTCTTGATCTTGTTCTTGTGGGATGATGAAATCCCACATTCCTTGTAATTCTTCAACTTCTTCTTCATCGGTTTGCCCTTCAGTGGCAATTTCCTCTTCCTCTTCTTCGGATTCAGCACTTGAAATAACATTGGGAGGCTTTGAATCTGTTGAAGGGCTTCTTTTAAAAGCTATGTAGGGATTTTTTGAAGAAGTTTCTACTACTTGATTTTTTATGTCGACCATTTCATTGGACATGGTCTTCAGAACTTTTTGCAATCCTTCCAAATCGAATGGATCTTTTGCTTGTTTCTTCTTCTAATCTTCTTTGAAGGTGACTTTCTTGGATTTTCGTTCCTCTATCGCGGATTTCTTTTCTAGGGCTATTATATGTTTCTCTACTGTTATTGCTTCTTTCATGTTTTCGGCTAAAGTTGTTTTACTAGCCCTGTACCCGAAGATTGCTATGTTCAATGGTAAAGCAGTGATATACCATTCACTTCGCACTTCCTCACTAGGCTGAGAAGCAGTAGGAATTTTATTTAAGATTTTATTGAATCGTAAATTGAAATCTTTGATAGGTTCCCTTGATTCGGCCCTAAGTTTGGATAGGTCATTGATTAGCATTACCGTAGACTTGTCATCACCAAACTTGGTCATGAATTGTTCTTGGAAGATGTCCCAACTAGTGATAGATCTAGAGGGTAATGAGAAATACCATGATCCAGCTATTCCCTACAGAGTATAAGGAAAAAGTTGAACAACAGCATCTTCATTGGTCACTCCATTGAGATTAATAGATAGCATAAAGTTGTTTATATGCTCTTCTGCTAGCATGCTTGCCTCAGGATTAAACTTAGGCAGCCATTTCTCAGGATGGGCCGGTATTTGACTTGAGGGCGTAGGCATTGAGACTGCCCCAGGGTTGTTCCATGGAGATTGGGCCATCGCTGATCTACTAACAGAGGAAAGTGCAGAAGATAATCCCTGCGGTTGGGAAGATGAGGGTATTACGATTGTAGATGATTTAGGAGGAGTTGTGAGGGTTCCAGTGGGTGGATGAACAATGATCTAAAGTGGAGGAGTGGATGGTTGAATTCGCAGTGGAGAGGTTCAGATGGATGATGATGATGAAAGAGTCTCACTATCAGACTCTTTAGGTGATTTCCTTGCTCTCTCTTTTTTTGGGTAGAGGTAATTCGGTTGGTTGAACGCCAAACTTTTCACTCTTTAATCTAGTCAGGGGATGAGTAGGGTTATATTGCAAGGTCACGCTGCCTAGAGATTTATCAGATCTTTGAGGAGATATAGAAAATCGCTGAAGTTTGTAAATCAGAGACTCGACTTCAGTAGGTTCGATAGTAGATTGTTCTGAAATGCCAGGGTTTGTACCAGCGGTTGGTGCTCCAGCGACTTCCAACTCTGGGTTTAAGTGTAATGGATAAGTCGGGGGAGATGGTGAGGGCGATTTACTCTCAGAATGGTATTTAGATTTAGATTTACTTTCCATTCATAGTTCAGGCCCTCCTTCTAGCGCCAAATATGTTGAAGCCCCGAAAATTGGGTCTACAACAAGGGGGATACCTGCACGGTCTATACCTTGGTTGGTAGCTCCTTATCTCTTTGGTATAGCGGGTCCGATTGGGGATATGGGACCAATTTCCCAATTTATGAGTGTGTGTGTGCAGAATTTGATGTTTCTGATCTAATGATTCCTAATTAAGATGTTCTAATTCTAACTTTAATATAGTGTTATGCTATTGTATTCTAATAAGCAGAAAAGATCTAAGTCTATACTAACCTAGGGTGTAATTCTTCTATTATGCGATCTAAAAATATTTCAAATAACAACTGGTAATAAAGATAACTCAACTATTATGAGACAAGAATTCAATAAAGATGAACCACTTCGTATAAAAAGTTAGATGAAACAGTTGTGAAAAACATATCGCATAATGAGCTATTCATACATTAAGCATAAATAAATAGCTATCACCGTACAAAAAGTGCCAAATGATAACTCAGGCATTCACGCATTAATATATAAACAACTAAAACTGAATATCACTTTAACACATAAGCAGAAATGGTTAAGAGATAAAAGTACCATTTATAACTAGTCCTACTCATGATCTTCAAGTGACAATGATTTATCTCTCCTTGATCTAACATCCACTAAGAATACAGAAGTGAAACATCAGTAGCAGATATTAAATTCAAACATTAACAAATCTTATTCCATCCATTCATCAAAACCTCCTTGGAGGGTACAAAAGTGCATGTTCTGAGGACAAGTTTTTGACGAATTTCTGGACCCTTCTCTAAATGCATGAGAAGGGTTTAAATACTACTAACTAAAACTAAAAATAACCTATTACAAAAATTCAGGATGCGGTTTAAATGACCATCCTTTTTCTAAACAAAAATACAATAAATCTATTTCTAAAATTAAATATAACATCTAACTATTTCTGTAAATATCGCAAGCATTCAGCATTGCCTGAGAGGAGTCGGTTGACCGACTTCAGCTTATAATTGTGCTGTGAAATGGAATTAGCAAGATCTGGTGCCATCTTTTCAGCAGAATCGATGACGTATTTGGGAATCATCTGCTGACTATGTGACTTTACCATGTATGCCGAGTATTATTCCCAATTTAACTTGATTAACCCTGAAATTGCTTCTGCCTTTTCTTTAGCTTTCTGTTTCTAGCATGGCCTCTTGCAATTTTTGGGGGTTTGCAGATAACTGAGCAATTGGAAGCTTTCATTTTTGAGCAATTTTCTCAGGAATGCGCGATTAGCACTAGGCACTAATCGCGCATCGGAAACTGCCTCTGTTTCTTGATTCGGGCTTCCTTGACACATTTTTCGCCTTTAGCACCTTTTGGGAGATATAAAGCTCAAAATTTTTGAAGATAATGATTTTGTAAGCGCTTGACCTGAGTCTTAAACTTTTCATCTCTGTCATCAACACTGTCCGTGTATGTGAGAATTTGGGGCCTTGCTACTTTCCAATGCAAGAATGAATGAGCTAACTCTGTAATTGATGTTTCAGCCGACCTTGATGGGCCTGTAGTAGCCACAAATCCCATTACCTTAGGATTCTCTTCCCCAAGCAGATTAGGTGTGCCTTCCCAGATGGAGCTTGGACTCCTACCTTTCTTCCTCATAGTATCCTGCATACTGTGTTGTATAACCTTTTGTTGTTCATTCCTGTAGTTTACAAATGAGGTGAAAGTAATGATAAAAATAATGAAAGGAAAGCTTTAAATGCCAAAGATATGCAAAACATGCCACCTTATGTGAACTGGCTCCTTGATAAACACAAAACCATATTTTATTAACAACTGGCATATAACTCATTAATTAACATTAAAATGCGTGACCAGTTCTTGGTTTATGGAAAAGACTTTTTCTTGAATATTGAGCAAGGAAAATTTGCGATGGAATGATTATGTGATTTACATCATAGTATGACAGATTACAGCATTGTATTATCGCAACTATCGCTGCATCGCATTTATTGTTGCATCGCAATATTGCTGCATCGCAATATCGCTGCATCGCAATATCGTAAGATCACACGATCGCAATATCGCACGATCGCAAGATCGTTTAATCGTTATGTGTATTTTATGTGTTTTTGCGATATACGATATGTGATATCGCATATCGGTGATTTTGAGGTTTTCCATCGTGAGTGCGCATTGATGCATGCGATGTGATGGACTTTCGCGTCGCAATCTCGCATTTTTTTAGCTCATAAGAGGGCATCCTATCATTTTTTGCGCGATGCGACATTTCTTAAGGAGTGACTTTACTTCCTTTATCATGAAACTTATGCATTTTAGATTTTTCAAAGGTATTTTCCTAAGTCCATGATGGTAAGCTTTATCCAAAAGGAAGTATAAGCACTAATTGATTTTTTTTAAATTTTTGACTAAGGGTCCCCACTTATTTAGTATTATCAATAACACTATATAAACAGGGGGGTTGTTGGTGGCCAAAACACCATGCTATATTATTTGAGCTTCCTTCCAATGCATACTTGAGCCGCAAACCATAGAATTTTATCTAAAGTATGTATTGCAAATTCAAATTTCACCTATAACCCAAAACTCAAAACTTCAAATTCTCCTCTATTATATTGAATTCAGCTCCAATACCATGTAGAATTTCCTGTAGATTCAAAAGCTCGTGCAATTTACTAAAGCACAAGACAAGAATCTACTTCTACTTCCAACCAGTGGAAGCCATTAGATCAGTGAAAACAATATGAAAAATAAGAAGATGAATCAATGGCACATAACACAATAAGTTTTCCTAGCGAAAGGCACTGCTCAAAACCCCACCTATTTGTATTACATTAAATCAAAAATATGAGTGAAGATACAAAGCTTGTTCTCACTAGAACGATTCCGCACAAGTATGCTCAACTCTCTACGTCACAAGCCCACTCTTAGCCATCACTTAGCCAATTTTGACTATCTTCCAAGCCCATATTCTTTTACACAATTCCTAGGATGAATAGCTTATATTTGAAGGGAATTTGTTCTTCCAAAATAGTGAAATCCTAAATTAGGTCCTTTTCCTGATTGCATGCATGATATTTACAACTCAATAAATCATACAACTGGTAGTACATTGTCCTTTCACTCTAGTCCCAGTTGGGTCTTTCTCAGAACTGACATGCATGAGTTTATGAGGGAATCTTCAGTTAACTGGAGTAACACTTATGGATGAACCAATGCACCAACTGACTGTTAGTCCTCTATTAGTTCCAAAAACAAATAGAACTAATTTAACTGACCATAACTCAGTAAAATGAGTTAATCTAATTCATACTAGACAACTAAAATTTAGGGAGAACATATACAAGACTACATAAACATTTCCACCTTGAAATTCCTAAGATAATTAAGCTAATTAAACTTATTTAACTATTTACAAGTTCCTATGAGAATAGAATTCAATTTAAATTTACAGTTTAATTCAAGGAAAAATTAATCTAGAATTTTTTGTTGTCATTTCTCAACACTTTCATCAATATATCTTCAATTAAATCTTTTTTTAAGTGCTTTCCATATTCAATTGTTGATTTCCTATACATGGAAAACATAGTGGAAAGGAAAAAAATCCATACGAGAGTGATCTAATGAAACTTTGATCAATTTATAACACTTTGCAAGCTATATTTGGGTCTTCAAAAGTTAACTTAGTTCATAATTTGTTCAACCATGAATCATTAAGTTTTTCAAGAACTTAAAGATGAAACAAAATCATGTGAAACATAGCATGATGAAAATAAACAACCATGTGATAACGAAGTTCACCCTTCCTAGGATACACCTTTAGGCCCTGCTCAAATGGCTAGGCCACTTTATTGATCTCAACAATAAAAAGAGTACGACAAAGATCTTTGAATAATATTGTAAACCACCATCTAGAGTGGCACTCATTTCTCCTACAAAGAAGCATTCTCCTTCAAAGAACTCTCACTCACAAGATGACTCCCTTTAACAAACAATGATGTTGTCAAAGGAAAGAGGACTCCCTCACAATAGGTCCTTGTACTCATTATGAGATAAAAAGGCATTAAAACAACTACTTCATCATGAAGTGTTGAAATTTCCTTTTCTCACAAACAGATTGAGAATATATTGATAAAGGTTGTTCTAATGAGGAAACAACCACTACATATGCATCTAGAAGATTGGAAAACCCCCATCTAGGATCTTTCGAAGATAAAAAAGATCTCCAAATGACCCGAAAACAGTGTTTGTCTACAACATTAAAATACTTGGATCTACAAAAATTCCAAAATACAGCGGTCATTTCACAAAACTGATGCTTCCATTAACTTCAGAAAACCCAAAAACCCCTATGTAGGCTCTTGTTCGGCTCCAAAAGGCTGAAGAATGACCAAGTTAGGCCTCTTTCTCCATTTTCCTACTATTTGTCCTGCAAAATGACCCAACAACCTAATTGAGCAATGAATTTCTCCTTTTTACAAACTTCTAGGTGATAATTTTTCTTAGGAACAATGTTAATTCCATTGCAAATGGTGCAATTTATCCCCTCCTTAAATTTTCCATTAGGCCTTAAGCCTCAAATTGTTGGACTCGCTCTCAGCCACGTGGGCATCATGTGGCCAAGGTTCCAGCCCATAGCTCCTAAAATATTGTTGTCGATTACATGGGTCTCGATGTGGCCACGAGCCAGTGCTTACCCCATTTCAAATTTTCCTGTGTGGCTTTTCTGTTCTTCACCAGTCATATGGTAGTTGATTATGACCGGGGTTCGGGGAATATCTGCTCGTCTCCTCCATTGTAGCCCTTTTTATGCAGTCTTCTTGGTTATTTATGGGATCGAGAGTTGGGGACTATTCCCTGCCCCCTCCACTAATAGCTCTATGTCATGATCATATGTATTATAGTGTGATCGGGACCAGGGCCAGTCAAACAGGCCCATTGGCCTGATCCTTATCCCAAACCATCGGCACATGCCCTTTAAATGTAAAGGATGACATATATATATATATATATATATATATCTTAGGAACCAAATGAATCACATGGTGGTTGGGTGTTGGACTTACTGTGATGAGGTCAAGGGGTCAAACCCCGCCAAGGCTAGTCAATATGGCTATAAAATTTTTGGCCATTTATAGAGGGCCATGTTGAGCCCTCTCATTGGGCCATGTGGCACCTCGTCATTTGTCTATTTCATAATCATAAACCAATCACACTTTGACATATATACCTTTACAATTATTCCACTTGGCATCACGTGATTGGTCCACAATCATCCATACTACCTAGTCAGCATGACATCATTGTACGATATGTTCATTCAGCAGCCTAGTCAACCCTGCAAGTTGGTTTTTTATGTTTGTCAAAAGATTTAGAATGCAATAATGTTCACATACGGTGTGGGATTGAGGTGATTCAAGCATTATTGGAATCAGAATGATGAGATCTACGATTTCGCACTAATTTCCAATAGTTCCGAGCACTTTTATTTTGAGCAAATTTTGACCCCCTATATCATTCCTCCCCACCGGGTCACCTTTGGACCACCAAAAGCCTGTTTTCACTCAAAAAATAAGTAAGAGTACATATTCCTTACTTTCTCAATATCAATCCACTTTTCCTTGCTTGGATTGGTGCCTTTGAGTCCCACTTGAAGATAATCCACATTTTCTCTACATGAAGTCCTAATCCTCTTGTGAAAATTGAGTCTTCCTGCAACTCATCTAAATATTATGGAGAAAATTGTTTAATAGATGAATCTGAAAATTCTCTTCATGATCATGTTTCCTTGACGACTCATACAATATTCACCTTCAAGTCCTTTCCTTACTGAATATAATCAAACTTGATCTTCCACTTGGAAATCATGATTTGTTCGATGCTTGACATGCCTTTCTTTATGCTTGGCTTTGCTTTCCTCAAGTTTCTCTTGTACTCCTTTATGCACTAGTTGCATTTGTACAATGAAATGTTTGGCTTTGTCAACATCACTATGTCCATCTACTATAAAATATTTGCTAAAGATAAAACTCAAAAAGACTTTAGTAAATAAGCCAACCAAGTTTCAAATAGAAATGCATGCATAGATGAGTGCTTGACACAATTGTAGACATGTTGGATGTAATTTAAATGCTCATCCCAAAATATAGGATGCTTATCACAATATCCATGAAGGAAATGCATCCTTCTACAATATGTCATGAATTTGACTCTCAAATTCCCATACAAATTGACTTAACAACAAGTCAAAATAGCATAGCATGCTAAAGAAAACATTTTTGCATATAAGTTGTTTATGCACAACATTGATTTTAAAAAATATCCAACTGTGGAATATGAAACATGTGTAAGACAAAATAAAAGTAGTATTTAACTAGACAAATAGTCCAACCATTTATTACACAACCAGGCTAAGGAATTTTGTTTCTGCATTTCTCTTTCTTTTGTAGTTGGTTTGGGAATGATTATGGTGTGCCTCGCACATTCTTCTTCCTTCCATTTCTAAAGTGATTTCTTGACTTGCTTGTCCTTATATGGATGAATATTTGGATGCAGCTTCCAACATTTCTCTATCCAATGCCGACTGATATTACAATGAGTACAAAAAAATTTGTGAGCATTTGGCAAAAATGTCTTTGGATTTGGAAGAGTGTCCCTCCCGATCTCAATTCCAATCAACATATTCGTCTTCTTGACCAAACGTTTCCTTTTTTGGTGCTTGGCTACATAATGGTTAGGTGCATGAAAAAAATTGCAAGGAAACACATTCCACAACATTCTATTCAAATCATCATGATGTTCATAGTCATAAAAATCCTTTGAATAATCAAGACATTTATACCTATGATGATTATTCTTTGGCTTATGAGTCTGGTGAGGAGAACTTGAATTATTCCTTCGATTGAAGTGCTCATCTCTCTTCATAGATATTTTTCCATCAACATCATCATCATGACATGATTCTCCTTCAACCTGTAAGGGGTCATTCTTCACAAATTCCACACTTAAATAATTTTTTGACCTTGCATCTTCGGAGCATTCTCAAACTTCATCTTGAACATATACCAATCCTTCATGTCAAGGTTGTGGCCACACCTCAATATGATTAATGATTCCATGACTATGGATTCCAAGATTGTTACCTTTTTACCTCATTTTGGTCAACAATTTTATACAAATAAATTTGGTATGTTTCTCGAATGATGCAAAAGAAGCATTATCATTGTTAAGAGAATGAATTGAAAAAGAAGTATATTTTACTTCTCTTTTTGCTCAAGACTCTTGGTCCTCTTCCTGGAGCTTGGCCATCTCCTCGTCCTTCTCCTTTATAGATGAAGTGGAAGATGAAGACTCAAGAAAACCACTCTTGTGATTTAACATATAAGCAGTGTTTTTCACTTGAAAAAGGGTACACACATTAGTGATTCCATGAACACAAAATTGTTGAGACTTTGGGGAAACTTCGATAGTTGAACATTCCCTAGCTTTTTCTTCAATGACATTCTGCAACATCAAGTACAACTTCTTCTTCTCTTCCTACGTTTCCTCAAGAAATATTCTTAGTTCCATGTTCTCCACTTAGAGAGAAGAATTCATTTCTTCCAATTCTAGGAGCCTTGCATGCTGCAAACTTTCGCCCATGCTTGCAATCTAGTGGGAACCTTCTCTAATACCACATTATATGAATATGAAACTTCAATTTTCCTCTCACACTTCAGACGTTAAATTTGAGTGTTCAAAAGTTAACTTAATTCATAATTTGTTCACCCATGAATCATTAAGTTTTTCAAGAACATAATGATGAAACAAAATCATGTGAAACATAACATGATGAAAATGAACAACTATGTGATAAGGGATTTCATCCCTCTTGGGATACATATTTGGGCCTTGCTCCAATGGCTAGGTTGCTTTATTGATCTTAGCAACAAAAAGAGTACAACAAATATGATCTTTGACTCATATCGTAAACCTTTGTCTAGGGTGGCACTTGTTTCTCCTATAAAGAAACGTTCTCCTTAAGAGAAATCTCACTCACAAGATGACTTCCTTCAAAAAATAATGATGGTGTCAAAAGTAAAATGACTCCCCCATAATAGGTCCTTGTACTCATTCCGAGATCCAAAAACATAAAAACAACTCCATCATGAAGTGTTGACATGGCCTTTTCTCACAAATATACTGAGAATAGACTTAAAAAGGTTTCTCTAATGAAGAAACAATTGTTAGTGATGCATTTGTATGATTAGAAAACCCATGTCTAGGCTCTTTCCATGCTAAGAAAGGTCCCCAAATGACCCCAAAAAATCTCTTTCTACAACAATACAAGACTTGTCTCTACAAAATGTCCAACATACAATGCTCAATTCACAAAATTGATGTTTCCATTTATTTCAAAACACCCAGAAAACCACATGTAGGTTCTTCTTCGGCTTCAAAAGGTTGAATAATGAGCAAGCTAGGCCTCTTTCTCCTTTTTCCTGCTATTTGTCCTGCAAAATGACCCAACAACCTTACTAAGCAATGAATCGCTCTTTTTGGTAGACTACCATGCAACAATTTCTCTTGGGATCAACGTTGATTCCACCACAAATGGTGCAATTTTTCACCTCCTTAAATGCATCATAAGGCCTCAATCTCCAAATTTTCGGCCCTGCTCTTGGGCACGTGGGTGTCATGTGGCTAGGGGTTGGGCCACACGATAGCCCCTAGCTCTTAAAATCTCGTTGTCGGTTACGTGGGTGTCAAAATGACCGTAAGCTAGTGCTAATCACATTTTAAATTATTTCACATGCGTTTTCTATTATCTGTCAGTAATATGGTGGTTGACTATGACTGGGGGTCAAGGCTTATCTGGTTGCCCCCTCCACTATAGCCCTTCACATGCAGTCTTGTGGGTTATGCATGGGACTGTGGGTCGAGGCTTACTCCCCATCCCCTATGCTAATAGTTCTTTACCATGGTCATATGCAGTACAATATGACCAAAGCTAGGGCTGGTAAGGTGGGCCCACAGGCTTGAGCCTTATTCCCAAACCTTTGGCACATGCACTTTAAATGTAAACGCCGACATAGATATATCAAGAACCAAATTAATGGAATGTCAGCTGGGCATTGGAAATTTTGTGATGAGGTTGAGGGGTCGAACCCCACCGAAGTTGGTCGACCAGCCTATAAAAAATTTGGTCGATAACTCAGGGCCATGTGGTGCCCTCTCATTAGGCCACGTGGTGCCTCGTCATTGGTCCATTTTGCAACCCTTCAACCAATCACACTTCGACATATAGACCTCTATGACATTGCCACATGGAATCATAGAATTGGTCCACCATCATGTATACTTTCTAGTCACACATGATGATGTCAACATGACATCACTCTACGATCTTCCCAGTTAGTAGCCCAGTCAACCCTGCAAGTTGACTTTCTAGTTGTTTGCATAAAACTTCAAAACTTGATAACTTTCACATATAGTGTCGGATTGAAACGATTCAAGCATTGCTGGAATCAAAATGATGAGATCTAAGATTTGGAAGTAATTTTGATAAATTATGATAATTTTTAATTTTTAGCAAATTTTGACCCCTTGGATCATTTTGGATCAAAGAAACACTAATAATTGAAAATTTAATAGATCAGTTTAGATCAAGCCATTTGAAGATACATGAGATATTAAAGAAATATAAAAATTAGAAGGTTAACCATAGACAACTATGAATTAAGAGGGCATTCAAGTTGGAAGAAATGTTAATGAGGAATATTATAATGACACCTACTAAGAAAATCAAACGTCTAATATATGGGTAGTTGTAAACTTTAGAGAAGGTTGGAAATACTGATTACATACTCAATCTTCTTCCATTATTCCATTCTTATTTATGCCTTCCATGCTTGAAGAGAAAACTCAGTGACAAATCTTACCTTCCATAGAATACTTCATACCAAATTCTCTATAGAGTTACTAGAAGACATGCTTTTATAGAAGAAGGAAAAATAATAATAAGGGGCTACCACAAAATTCATAGGTTGCATTAAAATGACAAGGGGAAGTGGTACTTTATGGAGAAAAACATTCATTATAGTACATTGTTTGGTGTGCAATCAATTTGGAAACATATAGGTGTCATTATCATTATAAATAATGGAATTCACTTAACAGGGTTAAGGAGGATTATCATTTGGGAACCAACATTGCACTCTTTTGGAGGGGAAGGGAGTGGAGTGCTGGTTTGTAAATGGCCACATCAAAATAGAAAATGGTTATGGTGGATAGTACAAATTGAAAACAAAAGTTGACCTACTACTTTAACTACTACATAATATTAGTTAGTTCCCATTACACACATATTTGGAGTTAGTTATGTATTCTTTCAAAAATATTATAGATAGTGGAAGACCATGATACTTTAACTCTAATGAAAACAATAATGACAACACATTTTAAACTAGGATGAATAGAAGAAAGGGAGTCTTCCATATATCTAAAAAGAGAAATTTGAAATTTTATTACTATATTATAAAACAACATAAGTGATCTAGTAGTAAACTAATAAGAGCATAGATTCCCTATGCTCTATAGCTAGCAATCACCTTTTGATGTAATTTTCACTTTATACTAAGTATAAAAGAGGAAAGCACAATCCTTATTTCTAAATGGAACTTTGCCAAATCTATAACAAATATTGTGTTGAGTGTTTAAATACATAATGTTTTACGATTTAATTTTCCTTTCTGTTTAATATTTTTAAATAGTATAATTCAATTATAAATAATAATTATCTAATAATATTACCATTTAATTTTCCTTTCTATTTAATATTTTAAAATATATAATTCAATTATAAATAATAATGATGCTAATACAATGTAATAAGATATAATCTTGCTATGTTTAATACAACTATCTCATACAATATGCACAAAAAAATTACAAATCAATCGACAAATATATTAAAATGATAAAATAGCAACAACAAATTTGAAATACCTAACCTTCAACATGCCCCACGAAAAAGAAAAAACAAACAAACAAAACCTAAAAAACAAAAAAATACAACATATATATTACGTAATCCACCATAACCTTTTATAAATATAAAACAAGAAGCATATATACAATATAGTCCACCAAAAACAAAAAAATACAACACATATATTACGTAATCTACCATAACCTTTTATAAATATAAAACTAGAAGCATATATACAATATAGTCCACCACAACCTTTTGAAAATGCAGACAATCAGAACAATGCAGACAATCAGAACATACAGGGTACATAGTCCATCACAACCCTCAAATATGCAGTGGGAAAAATTGTCTTCACCGAGTAGACAATATAGTCCATCGCAACCCTGAAACGTGCAGCGGCAAAATTTCTTTAGAAGCTACTAAGAAATCTAACTAAAAGGTTTAGAATAATAGTAATTTCTCGATGAAGAAGTCCAACTAAATGCTTTGAAAAGGATAATAGAAATGGTGTAAAAAATTGTGAGGAGAATAATAATTTCCTAATAATATACTAACAAGTACGAATAATTGGAATAGAATAATAAGAATTTCCCCATGGGCTATTACGAAATTTATTTCAAAACATAGAAATGATGTTTATGAGGGATAAATTTCACATTGAGATGGTTAGAATGAACTGGTTAGGATGCAGGTAGAGAATGAGAAGCGTTGAAGGAGAATCGTGTGCATAAATATTCTTTGAACTTTAAAAATCACAACCACAATGGAATGCATGTATTATAATATAAGAAATTAAGCACCAAATTTTACATTGAAAAATATATTTTGTTTCTTAGTGTATAATTTTTAACATGTGAATTGTAAGAGTATTCTATTAATTTAGAAGCACATAAAAGACATTTATTATATAGCAATGGAGGAGGAACAATGTCAGTGAATGAAAATTACGACAACTAGTCAGATGAAAGTCTCTATGTGAGCTTACAACTCACCATACTTAGCTCATAGGGAAATTAGGTATTGAAAAGGTCATCACAAACACCCTGCTTAAAAGAAACTTAAAGAGTAACTTAAAAAAAAGAAAACAACGAATGGATCCTGACAACAAGGTCTAATTAGGTACCCATGTACAAACTCCCATCAGTGGAGAAAGAGAGAAAAACTCGTAGGAAAAAAATCACCCAAAAAGAGAGAAAAATGTGAGTGCTATAATTGTCATCAAACTAAAACTGTAGATCCCATAATGATCCATTGAATGGAAAGAACATAGCCCTGCTCCAATCAAGAAGTAGAGAATGTTGAAATACTAAAATTCTGAAGATGAGAGTTGTCAAAACTCAATGAGGTTGGTTAATCTCTGAAGTAGGATTGTTGCAGAGGCACACAAGTGGCAAACACTCTCAACTTATCCCAAAAATACTTCATAGAAACTAGGTGTCGATAAAGAACCAAGACAAGGTTTCAAACAAAAGCAACACCAGCAACCAACAAATAATTATGAGTTTTGTAAGTATGGCAATCTCAACTCAAACTTTGTACAACAACACTTTTGAAATTGTTTGAACACCATAACCATCACATTAATCAAAGCAACAATATCTATTACCATCTAATTGCCCCCGCTAAAACACAATTGTAGGAAGAGTGAGAATCAATAGTCGTCATTGTCAGCAAACTTGCATCCTTGAAGCACAACTGAGGGAACAATGGAAATCAACAATGAGAAACTGACGATATGAATTCTATAAACATTGATTCAATTGACACCATGACAATCCATCGACCCATCCACAAATGAGTTTGATGGTCAGCACTGGTCCACGATTCATTCTCTCACATCTCTTCTGTAACAATATGAATGTAGGACTAGTAATTGACCATGAATGGTGACGCTTGGTTAATTTCTTCCGATGAGGATATGCATATAGTTCATTTTTTGTTTTTTCAGACTCAATGTTGGGTGCCATGAGATTTTCATCTAGATTGACATTAGTAGCGATGTCAACAATATGTTTATCACAATTAACAGGAGCATTTTCTTCAAGCACCTCACAATTGGATGTAGGTAATGAGGTAGCAACAAGATCATATCCAAGACCCGCTCTTGATTTCTTCACCACAAGGTTACTAAGAGCAACAATTCGTTGTCCATTCTTCCAAAGTCCTCCTCCGATATATCCCATCTTTCTTAGCAATCGAGACCCAATAGTGGTAGTATGGTTTTCAAGACTGGGTGTGAGAAATGAATGTGATGAGTCATGATTATCAACATTAGGCTTCTCACATTCAACATCATCAAGTGTGGAAGAAAGAACGCTTGGCACCTTAACATCAACTGTCTCCATCTCAAATTTCTAAAGATAACTAACTTCCAATTCAACTTCTTTCTTAGACTCTTGTAGCTTTTGAATGTCCTCATCCTTCTCAATCATTTGCATATTTTGTTTCAAAAGTTGATAATGTTCCAACATTGTTTTTTTTTAAACAGTTAATGTTCCAACATTCTTCGAGTTGCTTCTTTAATTTTTTTTCTCTTGAGTCAAAGAAAGACTCATTTTCTTCCTCCATGTTATCAAGGAGGACAATCTTCTCTTGAAATTAGTCTACAAGCATCTCGAAATAGTTTCCCATGGTTGGATCCAAATGGTCAACCTTCTTGATTTTCTCATCTATTGAACTTTGCAACCTATTCTTAAGAGTTGCATTCTTTGCTTGCAAAAGGGCTACCACTAACTGCAATTGAAGGACCTCTTTACAAAGTTCATCTATTGCCTTGTTCTCACAAAGTTCTTATAGTCTTTTACCCATCTTTAAAAATTGTTGTATGTCACAAAAAAATTTGATTTATATGTTTAAAGAACCAAGACTTTACAAAACATTGCCGATAATGACAACAACAACAATTGTTACCCAAGTGAGCAATCTGCCTAGTTTTTCATGACTAGCCAACAAGTGTTTCATAACAACCCACCAACAAAGAATCATTTAAAATGTTTTTAACTTTTTAAAGATTAATAATGTGAAATATCCCCATGAAACATTTTCCTTTTAACAATAAAAGGCTCCCAAAATATATGAAAAAAGGCAATGTGTACCCACATGAATTGAGCCACCAAACATAAAATTAGAGAATGCCACAACGTGGTGCTACTTCTTTGATCATGAAGCTAAGTAAATTTGCAGCCTGAAAGAATATAGTATCTCCAAAAAAAACCTACTGCTTGTCTGTAATGTAAACTGGTACCCTAAATCGAAGGAAATATCTTTTGTCATTACTCTCACTGTTGAAGAAAATGGAGAATATCCTAGAATAGGTAGAATTGGTTCACGTAACCTTAGGATAGGAATTAGTTTATATTTCTTAGGATGTTGTTCTAACTTCACTAAAACCATGTTTTATATTTAATGTGTAATGTGGATGAACAATGTAGAGCGTTCTGTAGAGCCAGACTCTCCTGGTTCAAACTCTCTTTCATGGAGCTGACCAGTGGTTTTATTTATTTAATACAAACATTACCATTTTTCATCATGGTATCAAAGTGTTAGGGCTGAGGAACCTGTACGCTGGCTGGTGGGTGGTTCTTTGAACCAAGATCATCACAATTGTACGACAGATAACTGTGACGATTCCAAAATCTTCGCTGGTTATGAGTGTACCTCTGTGACGAGGTCACTGTAGCTCCTTCGCGAAAATTTTATTCATTTTTCATTGTAGGAAAGACATGTAAAGTTGAGACACCATCACAGAAAAGATAGTAAATTCTGTGATGATTGTGGAAGCCAACAATAAGGTTGTAGATGCATGGGAAAGCCAAGAACAAGATTGTAGCTGTCAAAGAAGTTGTGTGGGGAAGCCAAGAACAAGGTTGTAGCTGACAACAAAAGGTTGTCTAGAGGTTGAAAAGAAAGCCATGATGATCTGCAAGTGTGCTATGAGATCAAACAAAATTGAAGATCAGTGATCTGTCTCTGTCACAAATCTGGTGAAAATTTAACATCTTTTACCTATCGAAATTATTTTTTCTAAATCACCAAGATGAATAACAATATATTTGAAGCATGCATGAATGAGCATAACAAGTTAGATGGTTCAAATTATGCAAATTGGAAGTTAAAGATGCAAACTCTGCTAGAAGCGCAGAGTGCTTGGACGATTGTGAATGGGGATGAGCCAAAGCCTACGGCTGGATCAACATCGATCCCAAATTGGGAGAAACGACAAAGCAGAGCAAGGACAATGTTAAGGATGTCAGTGAAATACTACATTACACCGCACATCAGAGAAGGTAAGTCAACTAATGAGATCCGGGGAATTCCGAAGGAATTGTACGAGATCAAGAATTCAAATCATCTTCTATTCCTCAAAAGTAAGATCCTATCCCTGAACATGGAGAAGAATGAAACAATTGCTTCATTCGTAGCAAGGATCAAGGATCTGAAGACAAAATTATTAGATATTGGTCATACAATGGACGATATAGATCTTATAACCATTACAATGAATGGTGTCACTGATGGTTATAAAATGTTCATCATTGGGATAAATTCCAGAGAGAAGATCTCACACTTTGAAGAGATGACAAGTATACTGATGCGGGAAAAAGAAATAAGATCGTCTCTAAAACCCAGAGTGTTGATATTGCATTGATGGCGAAGAAGAACTTTTGCAAAGGGAAAGGAGGTTGACAACAACAAAATGGAGCAAGTTCACAGAAACAACCAAATTTGACCCACGGTATGGATCCGAATAAAAACTACTTTGAAACTAAATGTTTTTATTGCGGAAAATTGGGTCATATTGCTAGGGAGTGTAGGAAAAAGAAATATCATGAAGAACAACAGAAGCCAAAAAGACATGTAGGTCATCTCACGAATGGTGATCAAGTGCATAATTTAAGATTGTTCATAGTAGATTGTGATGAAATGTTGATGCAGACATCTAGTATGTAGATCCAAGAGCATCAACACACATGACAAGGAATAAGCATTGGCTGGAGGATTTTAAAGAGATCAATAAAGGTGCACAGATTTACCTAGGTGATGACAGAAGTCATCAAATCAAAGGATGTTGAAAAGTTTTTGTCATTCTACCTGATTGTAATATCGAAAAAATTTATAATGTAATGTATGTGCCTGGCATAACAGAGAACTTGATTTCTATATCTATGATTACAGATCAAGATTTGAAAGTTTAATTTTTAAAATCTAACTGCTACATTAAATATCTGCTAAATGGAATGAAGATAATTGCTATAGGAATCCGAATAGGAGTATTGTACAAGTTGGATGTGAGAACTGCACATGTTCGAGCATTGCCAATCGTGAGCCTGACTATAGAAGAACTTTGGCATCAGAGATTCAGCCACATCAACTACAATGATTTGTTGTTATTACAAAAGAAAGAAATGGTAAGAGATCTTCCTATGCTAAATCATGTACATAATGACTGTGATGCCTGTACTTTAGGAAAAATACACAGAGAAGAATTCCCTATTAGAGTAGAAAAGAAACTAAGGGATATACTGGAGTTAGTGCACATAGACCTTTGTGGTCATGTTATCACTCAGATTTTCTTTCAAGTTCTCAGAAGAAGGAAAGGGGTCCGAGGTAACCACAAACTAACTTTTAAGTACAGAATCTAGCCAATCTGTACTCAGAGAGGGCTCTCTCTTTATGATTTAGCTTTGTTTATGGGATATTAGGCTAGTTATGAAAGCTTGGGGGGTTTTCATTTTTGTTTGGTGGTATAGTGTGCTGAATAATAGAGGTGTCATAGGATTTCAAATCTTCATAACTCTAGGCAAAGATATCCTAGAATTCCCTCATAAGTTCAACATACTTTAGCTTTTGATCAGGAGGTAAATAGTTTGAAAATTTTATCATTTTTGGATTATCCTGTGTTCCTAAGTTATATTCTTCAATATTTGCTTTTAATGGCTCCATTTTACATTTCTTGGGGATGTCATTGGAGTCAAATAGATCTACTAGAGGAGTTAATCCTTTAGGTAAATGATTGTCCTTTAGGTTGATAACCTCTGTTTCTTCTTCAATTATCTCATCTAGGTCCATTTGTTTCAGGTCTTGAACTTCTTTTCGTGTGAATTTTGTTGGATGAAGCATATTTATTGAATTTTCGTTTGAAATGTTACTTTTAGAAAACTCTTCATCTATAATCAAAAAATTATTGATCTATTCATCATTATCAAAAACCTACTAGTTCTTCAGATTATCAGGTACGGTTGGGCTGTGCCAAATCTCAGCAATAAACTGATTATTAGGTTGAAAAGGTAATTTGTAGGTGTTGGTGAACATGGCCAAGATGTGGGCTTGCATGTTGTGTTTTCTAGGGATAGTTGCAAGCTGAGTTTCCAAAAAAGTGTTGAGAATTTATATGATTGTTCCTCTATAATATCCTAATCCAGGATCGCTAGTTAAGTATTTTCCTTTAATCTGTTTAATTATTAATTCTGCATCTCCTATGACAGACACCCTGATTGCTCCTAATCTTTTAACAAGATTAAGACCCAACAAGAGAGTATCATATTCTGCCATATTATTGGTGCATTTAAAATTTAGTCTGCCATGGCCTTCACTGTGATCATTTTCTAGATTGTACACCCAAACTCTTGCTCCTCCCCCTAGTTTATTGGCTGAGCCATCAAATTCTAAATGCCAACGAATTTCATGCTAATAATTGGTGTCAAGGGTAGTAGGAATTTGTTTAAATATGGGATTTGGGTTTTCATTTCCATCTAACTTTTCTTTGTTATATGATATTTCCTGAATATGAACACTTGATTTTTCTTTTTCAATTTCTTTTGGTTCTGCTGCTAACACCTCTAAAGTATTGGTAGGACTAGTTTCTATGTTGTAGAGGATGAACGAATCCATATCAAAGTGTACTGAGTATATGGGGAAATTTTGGGGTCTTTCTTGACTACTTACTACATATTTCATTAATGTTTCTCTGTATAGTTTCTTTGGTTGTCCAAAAACTGATATAGTAGCATATGACATATCCAATTGAAGTGATCCCTGAAGCTTAGCACCCTAGGATTTGGACAATAACATGCCATATTTAGGTGGTATATCTGCTACCACTATGTCCATTAAAATTGTTTTTGCAGGGTATTGAACCAATGAAACACATAAGTCTTTTATCAGCCCTGAACATCTCACCTGACTAGAATAAAAATAAGAAAGAGATCTTTGTATGGTCTAGTGATGTCTAGATCTAACTTTTCCATTACAGACTTAGGCATTAGATTGTGAGATGCCCCAGAGTCAAACATGGCATTGTGAAGAATCTTATCATGTATGTTTATGCTCACATAGAAGGGAGGAATTCCTCCTTCCAATGGTTTTCCATTCACTTCTGGGCCAAATATTAATTCGGGCTGGTCATCAAAAAGATTAATTGAGTCTTCAGTTCCAGTAATTTTTAGTGATCTATTGATTTTGGTTCAGTAGGCCTCATGTTTAGCTAATTCAGATAATGGAACTGCAATTTTTAGCTTACCTACTTCAGTTTCTAGATTAAAGAGTTTTTCTATTTGGGCCTTTGGATTTCGAATAGCAATATTCTCTTCGTTTTCAGTGTTTTCTGTGTTTTTCTCCTTTTGAGGAGTAGAATCGTGATTTTCTGATTCTCCTAGATCACCCTCTGGAGGTTCTTCCACAGTTCTCTTGGAAGGAAGGGATGTGGAGGGTTTCTTATTGTTTGGTTGATTATCAGAAATATCTTCAATTATGGGGTTAGAAGGATTAGTGTTTAATCTAGAAAGAATACGTACAGGTGTGGTTAATGTCTTACCTTTTTTGGGCTGATTTAGAACCCTTTTCTTATTCATTTCAGAGACATCAATTCTCCTACTTCTTAGGTTGTATTGCTTATGCACCTCAAAGATAGCTGTGTCATATCCTTCTCTAAAGTCGAATGATTCCCCTGATTGAGTTTGGAACTGTTTAAGAATGTGGGCCTCTTGATCTTCTTGGGTCAAGAAAACTTCTCCTTCATTACTAAGCACCATCAAATTAATTTGAGTACCTTCTTCTGGGCCTTCAGGGTTGGAAGCTTCTGCATAATTCTCCTAGAAAGGGGGTATAATGTTTTGGTCAAGACCATTCTTTCCAGTGTTCAGGTTTCGATTTTTCTTGAAATTAGGATTTATACCTGTATTGGTTTGCTGACTATCCCAAGGGGATTTCCTTTGAATTATTTCCACTGTATCTCCTAGTCTGTCCATTCCTTTAATTATGGCATCTAGGTTTTGTTCAAAGGGTGAGCTTTCTTTTGCTAATGGTATCCTTCTTTCACTCCTAGCCTTAGCTCTTTTAGATAGCAGGTTGGATTCAACACTGACTGCTATGCTTTGCATATCTTCCAAAGTAGGAGGGGCTCATTCTCTTAGTTGGAAAGCCATATCAGAATCAAATTCGTCTAGGAATTTGATTAAGGCTAAACCAGGTGGGGGTCTAAGATTTTGAGGGATGGCATTATACACACTCTTGAATCTAGTGCAATAGTCCTGCATAGTTTCTTGTGTTCCTCTATTTAGGTTTTCGTATTCAGATAGAATCTGAAGAGGGACTTTTCTTTTCTCCCACCTATTCAAGAATTGTTGATAGAGAGTACTTACTATTTGCTGCTAAAATTCTGAACTAGGTTCTAACTTCCCTAGATAAACTCTGAACGAATATTCTCATTTTCACATCATCAGTATCTATTTCATAAATTTAAAAACAATCAGTAATATTCTTGATGTGTTACTGGGCTATATAGATACCAGTGCCATCAAAAGTTGTGATCTTACTTTGGTAATCCTGGGGCATGGCACCTAACTTTGTTGGTAGTACCATGGGGACATATCTGTTTTCTATTGCTGCTGGTAATGGTGAACCAAAAATTAGGGTTGGAATAACAATGGATGTTTGAGTTGTGGACAAAAAGATAGAGGTAATGATCTGATGTGGAGTGATCTGAGGTTGAGGGATATGAGGGAATGATGATGAACTTGTAAAAACGGAAGTGATTATAGAGGGATTAGGGGTTCCTTCAGTGGTAAGATAAAATTGTATTGAGTTCTGCAAATATCTATCAATTGACAAATTGGCTGCTTGGAGCTCTAATTCTTGGATGAACTCTAGGTCTTGGACAAGGCCAACTAATTCAGAATCGGATGAAGTCCTAAACAAAGAAGTTTCAAAGTATTCATCAAAGGTTTGGTCTTCGAGGTAAATCCACCTAACAGGACAAGATGAAGATCTGAAGATGGGTCAAGGACTAACATAACTTTCTTGTCTTCTAGGAATTCTGGGGATCAGATTGGGGTTCTCAAACACTTGTGATGGGTTGGGATCAGGATTAGCTCTATTGTAATGAGTCCTTTCTGAAGCCAGATTTTTGGGTTTTGATTTTGGTTTTCTTAACTGATATCAAAGCAACAACTTCCATGATTTCTTTAAGATGCTTTTAGATTTAGGGCTTAAATTTTCTTAAAGATTTGCTTTGACTGAGGAATTGTTCATCCCTAGTGGAGTCACCACTATGTTATCCCTCAGATTTTTCTTGAATTTGTTAGAAGGAAAGGGGTCTGAGGTAACCACAAACCAACTTTTAAGTACAAAATATAGCCAATCTGTACTTAGAGAGGGCTCTCTCTTTATGATTTAGCTTTGTTTATGGGATATTAGGCTGGTTATGAAAGCTTGGGGGGTTTTGATATTTTTTTGGTGGTGGAATTCAGGAGAAGATGGATAGAAGAAAGTATTTCAGGCCATTGGGCTATGGATTCAACTTAAGATGGCTTAACTAGATCAGGTTGATTCAATAAAGGAGGGCTTTACAGGGAAAGATAGCTAAACAAAAGAAAAATGATAGCTTAAAAGGGTGAAATGGTCTTGAAAGGGAGGAAGGGAAATTAAGAATCCTTCAACAAAGTTCAAGATTAGGGAAAGTGGGTGATCATTAACAAAAAGCAATTAAGAATTCTTTGTTAAATGGCCACAATGATAAACTAAAAAGTAGGGAGCAATTAATAATTCCCTACCTATGATAGCTTGGAAGAAAACATTAACAATATAAATGAGTTTAAAGACAGAATGCAGTAAAGCTCTTTCTGAAATATACTTTTTCATTTATCATTCAAAGATGGAACACATATGAATATTTAAACACGAAAACTGTAAAAGCATAAGATATAGAATACTTATTTGTTTCTCGTTTGACAGAAGAATCTTGTAAAAGTCCTTTGCTTTATTACTTTGTCTAGCCAGCCATACAATAGTTGTTCAATAGCACTTCTATTCCAAAATAAAGAGTCTACAAAAATGTCTAAGAATCCACCACCAGTACTTCGAATGAGGAAGTACTTATACAAAATTTACACAAAATATCTCCTAACAAAGAGAGATATATTCTAGGAAAACTAAATATCTTTTACATGAATGTAGAGATAGATGGTCTAAAAAGTAGAAACTGAATGTGAACTGTTTGGTAGCTGTCCCTATTTTTATTGAAGGAGCTGGAGGCAAGTCCTATGATTGTGCATCTTGTTGTCTTGCTCATAATTCCGTGTTGGCTGATTTCTTTTAACTTTTCACTGATACTCTTTTACCTGTGACTGATACTCTTTACCTGCTTTACCATCATTCATCTTATTTTACCAAAATTGACTATGGAAAATACTTCAATTTACTTTTTACCAAGGTAAATCATAAAATATCTGTCATGTTGGTCCACCAATAATCTCTTGGTATTCTGGTCCTTGTCAGTTTTTTGAAGATTTCATCTGCTTCTATGTATTTTACAAAATTTGGTTGCACTGGAAACAAGTGCTTCACTTCATGTTCAACATAAAACAGGTTCTCCAAACTATCATAGAGAACTCTTCCTGTGGGTAATGCCTTGGGTGCATAGGAACTGGCTTGGCTATTCGCATACTGATGTAATTTGTAGACATCATCATCCTACCTCATTGGTTTATCATTGATGACTAAAGGACTTGGAAGTCCTTTAATTTGTAACATGCCCAATTCTTCCATAAATTCATCTATGTCTTCCTACATATTCTGACATTTGCGTTCCAGGTTTTCCATTAGAGTCCTTTTGGTCAATGCTTTCTTTATTTCGAGGATGGTTCCAGTCCTATCCTCAATGTTTAATTGTTCCAACTGATACCTGTTTCTGTTGTTTAGAAAGTTTATTAATCTGATGGCCTCTTTAGGCTTCACTCCTAGTTATTGCTTGGTTTTTCCAATCTCTTGTAGAGAAACTTGCACTAAGTGAATCTGTTCAAAAATGATTTGAATTGATGACCAAACATCATTGATTGATTGACTGATATTGGTCCATAATATCTTTCTGATATCAGTCAAAGGCTTTTCAAATTGAAGATCTTTCTCCAATGTTTTAACCTGTTAAGTCAAACCTTTGTTTTTCCTCACTTCTTTAGCAAAATTGAATTTTGACACATCATACTTCTACTCCAAAGTAATGAATTTCTCCTTTACCTTTTGTAGTTCAGAAAATTGGAGTTTCATTTCCTCCATGGACTTGATCAACTCTACTGTGCTCTGACTTGAGGTTCCTACTTGTGATGTACCTGTACCTGTACCTGCTACTTCAATAGTTTCAGCTATTTCCGAAGGAACATTTGGTGCTATAGAAGTTGCCAATGTAGAAGGGAATGCTGTAGAAACCACTGGTACTACATTTTGAGGCTAAGAGGTCGACTCACTCTACCTGCTTTGTAGTGTTTTCTCTAACTCTTGCTCTATCTCTTTTAGTTCTTCATTTAGCTTCAGGACCAAGTCCATAAGCTCTTCTTCATTCTTCTTCTCAATTACCTCAGCAGTCTGAGGGTGCATGAGTGGTGGGAATTTTAGTTGCTTTCTCATTACAGCTATATCTTCATTCTTTTTCTTTATCAGGGCCTCTACAGCTTTGATATCCTTTAGGTTATGGTCCAACCCAATAATCAAATCCTCCAATGATTTGATTTTGTTGTCCTTTGCACGTGAGGAGGCCCTTTCTAGTTGCAATTGAGCAGTGGTGTTTTTCAGTGAATTCTCCAACCTATGTGCCATCATGGCCTTGATGTTAATGTAGAATAAACCATTTCCCTTGTTTTCTTATGCAGTTCTATTTGATCTATGAGGTGGATATCTTTGGCTAAGACCTCAAAATCAGTTTCGAGGTAGCCTGAAATTGATTTGGGCTGCTGTACTATAGGCTTTAGAAAGCTCACCTGCATTTTGTCGTCTTTGATGTCATAAGATGACATCAACCTGGTTTTATTAGTAGGGGCCATTTTCAAGTACTGAGTGTAGGCTTGGGCCTTTAGCTGTTCATTTTTGTCCTTTATCTCCTTAAATTTTCCTTTGATCTCTAAGGTCTTGTCAAATGAAGACCTGAAAGATGAAACTTCGACACTCTGTTGTTTTTCAAGCTCTTGTATTTATGAACTAGAAGGTGACCCACCTATTGAGGATGTATGTAGACTATCTCCACCTTCTTTCCTTAAACTCCCTATTGTTTCTTCAAAAAATTCTTCCTTTGAATGTGGATTTAGCCTGTGCCTCTTAGCACCAGGCTGGTCTGAAGGACCACTGGCAGGGGTAGCTACTTCCCTCTCTCTTTTTAAGCTCTTTTCCTCATTTAGAGGAGTTTGTAAAACTGGGGGGATTCCCATATTAACCTAAGCTGGATGGGATTGTCGTGGAGCCTGTTCTTCATAGATTTCAGGCTACTCTGAGATATCTACTTGTTTTGATGCTGGAATGCTTGTTCCTTGATCTTTTTCCTACGGTGGTTCTATAGGGGGTGCAATAGTTTCCTGTGAGTGCCTTTGATAAGTCTCTGCTGTAGAGGCACTAGTTCCTGGTGTTGGCTTCTAAGCAGTTCCAACTGGTACCTATTCACAAGAGTCCAGGTCAAGTCTCTTTTCTAAGTCTTTCATCGCATTCTCTACATTGACCTGATCACTATCCATATCAACTAGAGTTCCTTCCCTCCATTCATCCATATTTTCATATTACTCTATTTAAGGGATTTTGTGATGAAAATATGGTGATAACTTATGTTTCATTCTCCTATCACAAATGAAACCTTGTGGATCATATCTCCAAACAAAACTTTTATTCAATCTCATTTGTTCTAGGATTTCTTCGGCCTCTTTGCCTATTCATCTATTGTTGTAGACAAATGGGCCTAAATGATCTTTAATTCTCATTTGTTCTTTGTTCTTGGCCTTGGTAAAATGAATCTAATCAGAGTTTAACATTTGCCAATAACAATCCAAGGCAAGAAACCTCATAGGAACATATTTTGGTAGTTTAAATGGAGGAAGTTCACAACCATAAATTCTTATCTCTGTGTGATTCTGGTACAAGTACCAGTCACCTATTTTGTACTACATGGATAGCTGAAGGATTTTTTTGATTTCATCACTAATCCTAGGAGGAGGACTTCTTGTCAGCATGGTGGTCACTGGGTGGACAAACTGGTCAATGAATTCATTGTATGAATAGGGACAAGCAAATGAATAGTGGAAGATAGAAGTCCAAAAAATGACTGATCTGGGATTACCCTTTGTATCAAGTTTATTTACAGAGAATGGGAACTTTTCAGACTAATACTAAAGGAAAAGGTGATATATGAATGTAGAATACTTGAATACTTTTTCATTTTCTAGCCTCATGAACTGGTCATGGATTTTCTTAGCAA